>JALLOT010017100.1:0-10033 GCA_036939595.1 Thalassiosira livingstoniorum
ATAGGATTACCCACAGTGCATTTCTGGGGCTGATACCATGTCCCTGAGCTCCTCACATGCATGCGTACTGAAATTATGGTTGGTTGTGGTGTGCCACATGGAGCAAGGTTTTAATGCAAAAAAACAGTGCAGTCAATTCCATTTTTGCCATTACCAGTACAATCTTTTGCCTTATCCTCCATCAGAAGGAACATTTGTCCCTAATTATGGTCCTGGAAAACCTTGACAGCCCATTGGGAAACCACAGTATAATGGGTTTGTTGCTCACCCTCACCAAGACTGTTTCAAACCCCCTTTAGTAGGGGGTGGCAGACATCATAAGTGATTTTTCAAACCCAACTATACTACTTGTTCAAACTTTGCATTTTGTTAGATGTATATAAATAATAATGAAGTTTGAAAAAAATTAGGTTAAAATATTCATGTGTTCCCCAGATATTGCAACAGGTATTTTTTTTAGATAACACAGAGTAATCACTACTCCTAGTAGTTAACCAAATTTCTTAATTGTGCAACAAAATAATACAAAATGCAGGTTTTGTTTTGACCAGCTGATATGCAAACAAATGTTCTCGCTGATTTGATTTATTGTTCTTGTGTTTTTTGATCATAATTCTATGTAAAAGATGTACATATGCAATAAACTTGTGAAAATATTTGCGTAAGTGGGTAAAGAATTAAGTTCTGGTTTCATAGCAATCAGGGTCACACTTGATATCCACAATTGGCATCATTACTTACCATTGTACATCATTGTTTCAACATCACACAAGGAAATAAATAGACATAGATTGATAGCTTATATGGTATTTTCACCATGAATACTTCATTGAAGATAAATACTATTAATTATGTGTTTTTCTTGTTTATGTGTTGTCGAAAGTAAAAGCAAATCTCCATAGTAATTAAAGGCTTCCTCCACATATCAGCACCTAGAGAAATGCATCCAAGCAGAGCATAATACACTAACTTAATCTAAATGCCTCAAATATAAATATCTAGTTTGTTCTTGATCAATACCTCTCAAATTATGCCACTGCATCCCATACACATTCCAACAGCAGCATCATGTTCTGACTTCAAAGCTTTTTGGAAATTGACAAAAAGTATCAATTCAAGTTTGTTGAGTAATACATAGTATTTCTCTCAACAAGCTTCAATTATTGTTAGAATGATAACAATTCAAACTGGAGTTACAGATCAATAACAATTTTACAAACCAAAGTTTGAAACCAATGCTTATCTGCAGCAGGAATCATTATTATACTTGCAACAACATTCATGAGTATACAGTTCAAAGCAAAGCTAGAATTTGACAGAGTTCCATGTGGCCTATGGCTTAAAATAAATGAGCCACATGTTTTTTAGGTTGTTATGATTTAAATTGACATCTAAATTAAGACTTTTGCTTAAATCCATTTATTTGTAAAATAAGAGCAATGCATGAAGTCTTCAAGTAAACCTACCACTATCAGCTGCCATTAAAAAATAAGTACCACATTAATCCAAACCATAGTAATCAAACCAACAGTTGAAACTCCAATACCAACACAAAATATCATTATCACTGCAGCTAAGTAGAACTTTTGATATAATTAATAGATATAAATGCACAAATGGAGTACTAGTATTGTTTGATAAATAAATGCAGAACTAGATAAAAATGGAAGTATTGATTGGATTAGAAAAATGCCAAGCAAAATTTCACAGTTTATTTGGTTTGTAACAGCTGTTGTTATTGGGATATTATTTTTGAAATGTGTCTATTCTTTTAAAAATGGATCACATCTTACAGTAAAAAGATGCAAACAAGCCATTTTTTTTACTTTTTCATCATTTCATTTTCAATTATTGTTACTTCAAATAACCTACTTAAAGAACAGTTACTGTGATATTTTTTGTTACAACCATGAGGTACAAATTCAATCCTTGTCTTTGAATGATAAGTTTACAGTATAAATGACAAATAAATGCACAACTAATACAACACAACTTAAAAATCAAGTCTGTGGATGTTTATGAAATGAAATAAGCAAAGCACTATGGTACACACTCAAATAGTATTCAATTTTTGCTCTCATGATTTTTGTGCTACTAAAAGGGAACAAAATTAAACTATCAAAAATACCTCACAAAGCAGGAATGGCTGATCTACATTGCTGCACAATGAATATTCAGAACACTTCATACACAATGGTAACAACCTATCATTTCTAGTTAGAATAAAACAACCATTACATTTTGAAATTTTGATAGAAGCACACATATTAAGAGAAGAGAGATTAGAATAAGGCATGCAAAAGATATGATAAAAGAAGCAGCATGTAACTACTCCATGGTGGTTAAATCACCACAAAATGTAAGCAAAGCAATGATCTGGGTAGCAAATGGATTTAATAAACAGAATACTCATAAAGACATGCAACAGTCAATACATTCAAGGTACTAGTCAAAATTGCACTCCGAAATAGACAAGAAAACACTCAAATTAAGACAGTAGAGAAGAATAAACTAACCAACAAATCTCAGAGAAAATTTGGCGGCAAATAACACTACAAGGATGATCAAAATATATAGATATTGGTGGGAATAATAAGCCATACGGACAAGTCTAACAGAGATCAAGATAAGAATGACAAAACTAAAAGACATAAGTACAAAGAAAAAGTGATGATACTAAATGTCTACATTATTACAGAATGAATTGGGTCAACCAACTCTCAAAAATCTCACTAAAGTCAAGCAATGCACTCTTGACAACCAAGTGCTGAGAGTGCTTAAGGTCAACTGGGCTCTTACAGAGCATTGGATTCCCAATTTCAAATCTACCTAGCACAAAAACAATGTGGGCTAGGTCTGCTATCTATATAATATCATAATATCAGGGCAGGATCAAAAGAACTAGAAGAGATAACAAACAACCTAGTATTGCATGGACACACAGCAAGATCATTGCCAGAACTGACAAGCTATTGAAACCCACCTCCACAATCACAGACTCAAGGGCAATACCCTACACATTATTT
The DNA here is from genome assembly GCA_036939595.1 of Thalassiosira livingstoniorum. NCBI lineage: Eukaryota > Bacillariophyta > Thalassiosirophyceae > Thalassiosirales > Thalassiosiraceae > Thalassiosira > Thalassiosira livingstoniorum. Next base: position 3,027 of record JALLOT010017100.1, read on the forward strand.
AACAAAGTAACAAAATTTGGCATCATGCTAGTAGACAACAACAACACAATTACACACATAATACTAAAAAATGTTGAAAGCACTGGTACTGTATGAAGAAGGAGAGAAAATACTATATTCTCTAGAACATGAGAAATATACAGAAACTGGCAGAGAAAAGAACTCCATCATAGGTACAGGAGACAAGAAATTCCTCCATTTCAGGATAAACAACCCACTACACAACAAAATATACAACAAGGCAAGGGCAACAGCAAAAGGAAATGGAAGGAATACTATCCTGGCAGGGCCAAAAGATTGTCCAAGAACCCAGCTACCACTATCAATCACACCATGTAGTATGATGGCAGATGCAGTAAAATAAACCAAAACAATATAGATATGATAGAAGGCACTAAACCTTTCCCTTGTTGGAACTCCCCATCTTGACACATAGTACCATGGTTGTTCAGAGCAAGTCTACGTTTCTGTGCAAACCTACATTTTTAAATAATTATAAATACTAACTGGTGGCTGTTTGTTGGCAGTTGAGATGCCTCACTGTTGTTGTTTGCCTCTCCACTCACAGCACATACTCTATTGTGTGCCTCATGCACCCTACTATATCTACCATATCCTCTTTCATGTGATTACATGGCCCATCTGTTATCAGTCTATCCAACACATCCCTGTGCTGATGATGTGACAGGCCTGTTGTAGCCTTTTGCAGCATTGGTATAATTTGTATGTGACCTTTTGGCAGTGCTCCTCCTGTGTTCAAATTACATGGTTCCTCATTGGTTTTAAATCTCTTACTGGTAGATTTGTTAAACTCTATTCTCCATGGCCCTTGCAGGCTTTTCATATGGAATGTTCATGAGTACCGCTCTGAACTCCCTAAATGCCTAACCTTGTCATGGTTTAGTCTCTACATCAACCAACATCTCTTTAGTAGCTCAATGTTCTATGTGTACTTCTTTTGCATCTACTCTGACTTTACCAAAAAGTAGCATATGTTCATATGTTTAGTACATTTTTAACCTGAGACCTTGACATTCACTTCTAATGACTCTGTACTCATGTTTCTTAATGGATTGTGTTCCAGTCTATTGAATATCCTTGCTCTTCAATAAAGTTCAGGCTCCAGATGATTTCTGACAATAGATGGTATACCCCTATGACCTCAATCTATTGAACTTCTGGAATTCAGCTTTTGTCTTCTGGATGAGCTCAGCACAGCTCCCTTGCTTAGTATCATCATCCTCCTTGATTTTCCTTTGGAGTCTCAATGTATGACATGGGATACATCAATCCACCACTTTATCATGCTCGTGGATTCTGCACAGATGGTCAATTTTAGGTACAAGTACCTTTTATGCACCTCAATACTCTTTTGAATTTTACCCAGTCGTCAGTATCTGGGTCCTTCACTAGGGATGTCAGAAATGACACTGCAAGTTGGAAGTTGCTTCAAAGTGCCATTGCTTCAAAAAGCAATCTAGCCACAGTATGGTGAAATACATTTGCTTTTTCCTCACTTGAATTTTCTTATTATCCTCTGGGTGTGAGATTTCAGCTAACTAGGTGTTAAAACAACCCTTTTTACCAAATAGTGAGCTTTAGTTTCACTTAGTTATGCTAGAGTTTTAAACTCAAATATTTCAAATATAAATAGTTTTCAACCGTTTTAAATCTGAGATTCAGATAATCTCACACTCCCTCATTGAACAGTATTTATTTACCATCCACTTAACAGCTTCCTGAAACCAAGAAACTTATCCAAAGGAAGAGGTTTTGTCAAGACATCAGCTAGTTGATCATTTGTGTCTACATACTTGATCTGAAGGAATCCATCTGGATTTGACTGAGTCTCCACATGTTGTCTAAAATGATGATACTTGATAGCAATGTGCTTGGTTCTGCCCGAAAACTTTGGGGATTGTGCCATAGCAATGCAACTCTGGTTATCCTCATGAACTTTTACAATGAATTTGGGTTTCGGGAGATGCAATTCAAACACACAATTAATTTCACGCATCAGATTCATAAGTGGGATAGCCTCCCTCAGAGCCTGTGACATGGCTATGTATTCAGCCTCTGCCGTCGAGAGAGCTATCTCCGTTTGTAGCTGGCTCTTCCATACAATTGGACAGCCAGCATACATAATGACATAGCCTGTGCGGGAATACACACAGTCAGCATCGTGCGCAAGTTTGGGGTCGTATCCACCAGCAAAGTCGGCGTCAACGTAAACTTCCAAGCCCGACTCAATTTTGGGTCTGTAAACGATACCCCGTGTCTTGTTGCCGAGAAGGTACCTACCAATCCGCATTACTGCTTTCTCGTGAGAGAGCATCGGTGAATTTGAGAATCTGGCGCATTGATGCACAGCCATCGCCAATTTGGGACGGGTGCCAATGAGATAGTTGAGCATGCCGATCGCCGAACGGTAGTGCCATTAATGCTTTCGTGGTTTGCCATTGAGGTCTTTATTTAATAGAGGTTTACCGACGGGAGTGTCCTTGGAATTAACTTTCTCAAATGGTAAGCCAAGCAATGTTAAAATTCTTTCGATTAAAAATGGCTGGCTCAACTCAAAGCTTCCGTCGTCGTTCTTTTTAATTTCAACACCCAAATATTTATCGATGTTGCCTTCATCAGTGAATTCAAAATTTTCGTCACCATCGCCAAGTGATTTGACAAATTTATCGATAGTGGAAGCAGTTCTTGAAAAGATAATGCAATCGTCGACATACGTGAGTACAATTAAATTCTCTCTGTAAAATACGCACGCGTCGATTTGACTCTGAAAAAATTTTCTGTCTTCTAAACCTCGTTTCAATTTGTCAAACCAATTAAACGAAGCGTTCTTCAAACCATAGAGACTTTTGTTTAAACGGAGAACGTACGAACCTCGTGGGCCCTCCATTTCAGTTGGATCAAAGCCGATAGGGAGCTCCATGTAAATTGGAACATCCAAGTCGGCTTGGGGGAATGCTAAAACAAAATCGATGCTTTTGGAGTGTAGTTGGTGGAGATGGGAGATAGCCAACAAAGCTCTGACGCTGGCCCAGTTAACAACCGGGGCATAAGTTTCCCAGTAAGTCTCCCCCCATTGTTGCTGCCCTCCATGTGCACATATTCGTGCTTTATGTTTGTTTAGTGTGCCATCTGGGTAGCGCTTGCGCTTGAAGGACCAGATGGACATTATTGTTTTCATCCCTGGGGGCATCTCCTTTCGTTTGACAACTGTCCAATGATTCCTTTTAACATGCACTGCAATTTCCTTTTCCATCGCTGAAATGAATTCTCTAAAATCATCTTCTTTCATTGCTTGCTTAAATGTGAATACCTCGTTCGATGCGGTCTGGACAGCCAGTGCATGATAATGGTTGATGGTGTCATCAAATAAGCCTGTTAGCCGGTGATGATTGTCAACAATGGTAGCTAAGCGAGTGGGTGGCTGAGAATGAATTGGCGGTGAAGCTTCGAATCCATGATTGTTGCCGACCAATGAAAAAGCTGCAAAGAAAGCTAAGGTCAATGATTTAACAATAAACCTGCTGGAGTAACTGCGAGCTCGATCGAGGGTTGTTGTGTTCGCTGCTTGTTGGATGGGATAGGCTTCTTCCTTCTTTTTGAGATCACGAATGCGAGTTGAGCGGCGGAGGCCCGCAGTCCTCCAATCAATTGACTGTGGAGGTGCGTACTCATCGTTGACTGAATTGTTTGATTCATTTCCAAACAAAGTAGCAATATTTGTGTCAAATGTGACTGACTTCTGTGCTTGTGCATCTGTTGCTGCTCCCTCATTTGCGTGGACTTGTCCTAACGAATCTATGAGTGGAGGCGTAGCTTGAATGGGCGTAGAATCAGGCTTAGAGCGGCCAAACCCTAATAATGATTCGTCGGCATCATTACAGAAATCTCCTTCCTCATCAGTTGGCGGCTGATCAGTTGGGAGTTCCCAGGTGCGTTCAAATTTAAAATCATAGTCTTGATCCATTCTAGAAGAGGAAACTAATTCTGACCAAAAAGGTGGTGCTTCGTGCTTTCTAAGAAAAGGAATGGATGAAAAATTGTCATCGAAAACCACATGAAACTGAGGAGAAACTCTTCCAGTTCTTGGGTTTAATACCAAATGAACATTGCCAGCATGCATAGGTGAAGGGCCTACATAAATGCCGAGACGGCTCCGCGGTTCCCATTTGGGAATAGCTGAAATGCCTGACTGCAATCGTGAGTCCAACACATAGCATGGGCATCCAAATGTATGAAAATTTTTAGCATCAATTGGAGAGTGAGGTAAGCCAAAGAATGTTTCTTCTGGGTTACGTCCATCCTCCCGAATTATTAACATGTTTTGTTTCTGAGCCTCACACTTGATAGCAAATGGCCAGAGAGCATCTGGTATCATCTCTGGCCAGAACCGTTGCGCATGCAAAAGACAGGTTCTTGCACCCAATGTAAGTTCTTTAATTCTTCGTTCAATTGCTCCATTTTGATGGTGAGCGCCAACCCCACAATACGAAATTGTTTGACCTGCTTTTATCACAGCGTCCTTGAAACCCTTGTCAGCGTAGCGTCCATTATCAGCATGGTAATGTTGAATTTTAACGCCACCAGTTGCTGCATGTCTCTCAAACGATGTCTTGCCAAGCAGTGTCTCATCTAAGGTGAGATTGCGCATTAAATGCACATAAATGTAATCTGAACAATGATCTAAAAAGCAGTTGACTCCCCAGATGCGCATGCTCGTGAGAGGGCCTGCCATCTGAGGAATATGGCCTGGTTGTGCGGAGACCATAGTGTCAATGGACACCACTCCACCAGGTACGTCTTTGCCTTTCTTCTTAATCGTTGATCTCTTTTTGCGCTTAGTTCGCCAAGGCTTCTTATGTGCTCTGCCAAACACACAGGAAACACAGACTGGCGGTGAATCACGGAGTTTGGCGAGTCTTGAAGGAATAACTCCTGCTTCGGCGAGTTTAATTAAGCGAGGAAATGGTAGATGCCTAAGTCTGCAGTGCCAACTTAACAGGTCCTTCTGGTCCAATGTTAAGTGGACTGGCTTGACAACATGCTTGAGGTCTGCCGGCGAAATTTTGGAACATTCCTTGCAGTATTGTTCTGACGTGAAAGGTAAGACTCCAACGTCAGCATTGTCAGGAAAAGACAAAGTGGCATCATCGACCATGAGAATTTTGCCATTGGATCGTTCAATGCGAAACTTCTGTGAGCCATCCTTCCAATCCAATCCCAAAAATGTGACTAGATCAACAGTCCCAAAGCCGTCCACATATTTCAATTTATCGCCTTGTGAGTACCTCTTTTCATTTTGCATTGTCTGAGATCTTGTTGTCACACCATGCACACTAATCTTATCGTCATAATGCTGCTCCATCACTGCACAATAATTCTGCAATTTGGTGATACCTTCGTTAAACATGAGCTGTGGAAGGCCATCGTTTGTTGAGGTAAAGTGACGGTGATTCTTACGACCGTCCCAAAATAAGTGGTGGTCCTCGTACAACGAAAGAATGCCAGTTCCTTGCTTGTCAGGTGCACCATCTGACGTTGGGTAATTTTCAGCGAGTCTGCGAATGGAGAGAATATTGACGTTTGACTCTGGCATGTACACGCAGTTGTGCAAAAATAAGGTATGTTCTTGACCATCGTCATCGAATAATTTGAGCTTGACCAGTCCTCCTAACGAATGATTCTTCGTGCCGTGAGCTGTATCGACAGATATATTGATAGGCTCAAGCGAATCGAATAATGACCTGTCGTTGCAAATGTGGCCCGTGGCAGAATTGTCACAATCAAATAGGACACCGTCCGAATTAAAGGTGAATGCTTCGCCCAGGTCAGACTCTGTATTCAGAGCATGACACATCACAACAGTTGCTGACAATATTCTTGCGTAGAACTGACTCATTTTCTTATTCTTTCTCCGAAGTCTTAGCAAGTTTATGCCCTTCAGGCGAGTCTTGGCTGGCTTGGAAGTTGTGATAGAAGTATCGGCCAACTTAGAATCATTCTGAGTTTTGGACATTAATCGAACACGAAAATATCCTTGGACCAGAATGACTGCTAAAAGGCCCAAACAATAACTCAACAACAAACCAGCGGTGATTAATCCATCAGGTGGCTTGCGTGGCTTGGAAAGCCAATGATTATACGGAGCAGAGAAAATGATCGAAGCAAAATAAATGGTCAATGCCATAGCAGCATGTAAGTAGTCTTTGCGTGACATTTCGCCCATGAGATATAACCAGTATGCACTCATCTGATAACTGGAGAAACAGCAGTCCATCTCACGTGCGTTTTGCATCTTAATTTTGTTTCTCAAATCGAACAGCCTAAAGTCTTGTTGACTCCGAACCACTTGGAAGTGTGGCACGCCACCACCTTTCCTAGGTTCACGAAGAATCTGCATAATTGACCTGCCGTTGGAACTCATTAGCAACTTGTAATAGAAATTCAGCCAGAAAGCAACAATCTTGTAGATCACCAAAAAGACACAACAACAAACCACCGCAAAGGACCTGAAAAGAACTTGGCTCCAGCCAAAAAATTCCTCCAGAAAGCTGCTACCAATGGTGTAGAAGGACTGATAGAAATAAGTAAGAATTTGGGTAAAGTTCAAGGCCATCCGAATCGGAATCAATAGTGAGATAATATAACACCACTCCCACCATCGAATGATTCCCCCGTGACTTGGGCCTAAGCATTTCCTGACTTCTTGAGAGCATCATTCCAAACAGAGTCAAAAAGACTTTCCAAAACTCCAGCCTTGGTCAATAGTGCTTCCTTAAGAGATTCGTTCAAGGTAGGGCTACTCTCGGTAGATTTGCCTGACTTGGAACTTTTATCTTTTCCCTTAGTGCGTTTTTCAAGATGAGAGTTCTTATTTGCTGCATCTTCCTTCTTCTTCTTCAACCATTCCGCGTACTTGTTGCCTGCCTTGTGAGTGACGTACATTGACTTCAACTTGCCGTTGTGATAATGACTGTCCGTACAAAACC
>JALLOT010018283.1:0-10463 GCA_036939595.1 Thalassiosira livingstoniorum
GCACAAGGCATCCATATGAGCCACTTGGGAACAACAGTGACAACAGAGAAAAAAATTACATGCTGTGTAAGTCTGAAAATGATAAGATCAAAAAAACAAAAACAAAAGAAAAACAGAAATCAAACAAAAATAAAACAGAAAAAAAATTAAAACAAAAATAAAGCACCAGCAATGAAAAAAAGAAAAAAAAACAAAAGGGTGGTGAAGAAGTTGTCAAAAAGAAAATGAGAGTCCTCATGAGTGATCAATTGAAAGATTACACAAAGCCTGACGTAACGTATCACAAACTATTGAAAAACATGTTTTATCACTCCACTGTGTGCAATTTGCTGAGTAAGAAAATGATTGAGGATGACCATAGAAGAGAGACATATGAAAATTGTAGAAACGGAATAATGCTTATGCTCAGAGACTTCACCAATAAATGACAAATGAGAGCACATGTAGAATGTCAGGAAGAAGGATTTGGACAACTTTGTGCATTGAGTCAAGAGGGAGTCTTGTGTGATGTAGAAAGTGATGGAAGAAGAAAGAAAATTTTCTATGGGTGCATTTCAGACAATCAGGAACAAAACGCAGCAGCAGTGTATGAGAACTTTTGTTTGATGATGGCTGACCTGGAAAAGAAAAATGTTTTGAATAAAGGAGACGTGAAAAAATTACGATACTGTTGATGGATGTTGTGCACAATACAGGTGTGGAAATGTCCTTAAATTGCTTGCTAATTTGAGTTGCAAGTTTTGCTGTATTTACAATGAAGTCGTCCAGGCACCTGGTCATGGAAATGCATTGGTTGATGCTTTGAATGGTGTTGATAAAATGTTTTTGTCAAAAGAGTTTGCATCACGTGCTCTTAATCCAATGGAAGCAGAAGAGGGGAAAAAAGGAGGCTTGATTCACCTATTGGAGAATGGTGTAAGGGTTGGATTGGCTGACATTTGCTATCCACTACTATCTGACATCTCTCAAAGATACTTATGGAATATACAATCCAAGTTCTGTCCAGCACAAAAACAGAGCTATTGAAGAGAGACACTATGTTAAGAGAAACATTCACGGAAATGCAGCAACTGGTGTAAAGGTAAAAGCAAATGGTTTTGATGCTGGTCAATACAATGGTCTTCGCTCGCACTAATCCAAGTTCTGTCCAGCACAAAAACAGAGCCATTGAAGAGAGACACTATGTTAAGAGAAACATACATGGAAATGCAGCAATCGGTGTAAAGGTAAAAGCAAATGGTTTCGAAGCAGGACAATACAATGGTCTTTGTTTGCACTATAACTTCTGTGGTGATCCTGAACTTGGAGCTAACATGATTGCATGTCGGCATTTCCCGTATCACTGCAATGCATGTGTTACTCAAATGAATCAACCCATCGAGTCACGATATTCAGAAATGCCTCAGGAATGTCAATTGAAGCCAATTTTAGATGGATATAATGACTGGAAACTGATTACGTTCAAAGCAAAGAAAGATTGCGAAATGGAACTATTGAATAAAATCAATAAGCAGACAGTTATTGGAATGGGTGAAACCATTGGTGCCTTGATTGAAATTGGTAATGTCGGTGGATATGCTGTTCACAAAGACATTGACAATTTGTTCTAATTAGTACGTTGGTCGTCAAAGCCTTGGAAAGTGGAGAAGTCAACCACAATCAGGACTGATTCCGGAGATGTTTTTGAATTTTCAAAAGGTCAGAATGTTTGCAAAGGAGTATGGTTAGAGAAGTTCACTAATTCGGAGAATTGGTACTATGAAACAGATAGAGAATGCATAGTACATTTGCAGGAAATTCTCTCACCGATGGTTGATGTCAAACAAAATTCAGCTGATAATCCATTACCTTGGCATCTATCAAGATTGATGCATCAAAATGAATTGGGAGATGTTGCTTACAACATTGCTTTGGAAGATTGTGAATTCATGGTGAAAGAATTGGATATGAGAAGTGCAATTGATTACACTTTTGAAAATGATTTGGATGATGATTCATCAGAATGCAATGGTTACGCAGCAGATGATGATGTTAGCAATGGATATTGCAGTAGGGAATAATAATAATGAAACAACTTACTAAAAATGTTATTGAATTGATGTTATTCTGATATTAACTTTCAACTAGAGTATTGTTGTCATTGTTAAGTCAAGCATTCATCCAATGCATTTGGATTTCTTTGATGACGTCTCAATACTCTCCTGTATTGAGAATGAAGATGTTCATTTGTGATTATTCTTTGCAAATCTTGATCTCTAAGCAACAAATTTCCATCCCAATAAACTCCAGTGAGGTGGAAAGATTCTTCTCTTGTTTGATCTAGTCTTGATTGTCTCTCCTGTTCTCTGTTTTGACCAGCTTCTTGTTCATTAGCTGCCCTTCTTTGTTGTGCTTGCATTCGGTTCAAGTACATGTCTCAATTCATGAATTGATGAGCTTAACGATATCCATGATCGTCTCATAGTAAATATGATGCTGGTTGAGAGCTAGCTTCAGCACGTGACAATGGAGCAGCACCAGCAGAATTCCCTCCATTACCTCTACATTGTTTTGAACCTCCCCAATTTGAGAATGAAATAACTGAGTACCCTAGTGAATGCCTGGTTATGGTTGGCCTACTATTTTCTGCAATGGCTGTTACTCTTCCAGTTTGTGCTGTTTGACTCCTTCCATGAGATGAAGCTCTTGCTTGTGTTGTCCGTCTTGAAGCAGAAGCAGTTGTTCTCCGTACACTACTTTTTGGTGGAGTTCTCACTGGACTACTTCTTGGAGGAGTTCTCACTGGACAACTCCTTCCACGAGATGGTTCCCTTGCTTCTGTAGTTTGCCTTGGACCAACTGCAGATTGTGTTTGTACATTTTGGCGTTGCGGGGTAGTTGATCTTGACCTCAATCTACTTTGAATGGTTGCTTGTCTTGTAGAGTTTCTTATTTGCATGATATGGGTTGATTGTTTAGTTACGTTGTTTTCATTTCCTCCAGATCCCCAAGCAAAAACTCTGGCGTAGCTACATTTTCCAAAATAATATTGCCCGTTCACTTTGAAAACTGGCATGGAAGTGTAGTGCAAAAAGAGACAAGCAAAAACATGTGGACCCGAAAAGAACGAATGGTGTATGCAACACCAAGACTTGGGATGCAAACAAATTGGATTTCTTTGATTTCAAACAATAAGTTCATCATTCAGATAATCTGATAACAGCATGTTGTTGGAATCATCATTTCGTACTTCTCAAGGAACATAGTTGTGATGTGTGCTTCCCTTCTACGATTTGCATCCAAATTTTTCTCAAATAGTATGTCATCAAGCATTGAAAGACAATAACAGAACACCTCATTCACATAGTCACACAGATCCAGATGAATCTCTGTGAAAAAATCCATTGTAAATAGTATCAATCTTGTGATACAAAAACAGGAATTCTTGTACGGATAAAGTAATTTGAGAAATTTGAAAAATCAGATGGCCAAATGATCTGTGAATCCCCTGAGTAACTTGGTAATCCGTAATACATTAGGCCAATACAAATGTTTCATCACTTGCAAGTAGTAACAATACTCATTGAACGCAACTCTTGGTCCTTCAGAAGGACTGGGCCCACATCTTGCCTCGTCTGTCTGACTGCCTATGTACATCAACCCTCCTCTATGTTTGCACCGGTCACGCTTTCTGCATAAACCAAGCCTTCCAATTGCCATTTCGATAATGGTAACAAAAAATGGAATGATGAAAATTCCATGGAAGCAAACCTCATACATTCCAGTGGAAAGGGCAATAAATTCAGTGAACAATCTTGCAGGGGCCAAACACCAGTTGATAGCAAGATCAAAATCAGGATGAGATATTGTTTCAAACTTTTCATTAATATGTGGGCTTGGGATTCCTGCAAAAATCTTTGTGTAACCATTGAATGTGTCATCGAATTCCCGATTATGTAGTTTCTTGATTGAAACAAGACGATGGATTCTTTGCTTATTGATGTCAATAATATCTTCCATTTGATGAATAGTGGAGTCAGTCAAACACACATCGTTCAATGATTTTTCAATGGACGCATAACTTTTGCAAGGAATTGACACAAATCTTTGAAAAACGTTGGTGTTGTCAAGATGATCTGGCATCAATGGGATGTTGAACATGTTCTTCTGCTGTGGATCAACGTGAATCATCTTGTTGTGAGTCAGGTTCACACCTTGTTTATCTGTTACGACAATGGCTAGAACTTTCTTCTTTGGGCAAGCAATGTAACTTGATGGCAGATTCCACTTCTTCATGTAGTCTGGCACATTTTCTGAGAGATTGCTATTGCATTTCTTAACAAATTTGTAGTCGTTGTAGACGTTGTTTCTGTAGAAATTGGATTGAATCAAATGTTGTTCCAATGGCAATTTCTTGTAGTTTGCATATTTGTCATCTATCTTCAAGGAATTGAAGTGCACTCCATTGTTGACATCATACGTAAATTGGAATTTGAATGGCCACCTATCTGGTCCATGAGGCAAGCATTGAACTCCTCTGTCAAAGCCATGAGTTTGATCAGAAACCAAATTGTTAGCAGGGCAAAGACCTCTGATTTCACATAACTGATAAGAGACAAGGTAAAAGTTCTTACTCATGTCCACAAACTGTTTTTCTTTGAACACAATTGGAGTTTTTGTGTCATCATCTTCTCCCTTCCACTTGTATATATTGATGTATCCAAATCCTTCAGCAAGTGGGGAGAGGAACTGACTTAAGATGACACTGAGATACCAATCTTGATTTGACTTGACTTGAAATGCGCAAAGACAACTCTTTTATCCTTGTCCGAAAGAAGATAACAAATTGCATTCCACAAATGTGCACAGCCCCTCTTTCTTAAGTTTGAGCCGATCAGAAACTCTCACATGATGGAGAACATCACTGTTGTTTACAACAACAAAAAAAGTTATACCAGAGCAATTAGTTTTCAAAATTATATCCACCATTTCCATTACTGTCATCCAACAACCCATAAGTACGTCCAGCAACCACTACAGAATATTCACCACCACCATGATCATAATGGGGCTTGTCTTTGTCTTCCCATTCTGATTCACTAATCACAGAAATAGAACTGCTGTTTTCATCATCTTGGATTTCTTGATTGCTCTCAACCATTTCCGTCCACCTAACTGCCACATTTGTTTCCCAGTCACTGTTTCAAGCAATATGCATAATTTCTGACAGTTTCCTGTATCTAAGTAGCTGTATTGAATTACATTGGCACACATTCTCAAGGGATTCTTCATGCAATTCAGAGGATTCAGATGATTGAAATATTTCATTTGGTGTATGCTGTGTGAAAGATAAGTACTCTCCACACATAGCAGATACAAAGGTAAGTACTCTCCACACATAGCAGATACACAGGATTGGGACAAAGAACCAGACACAGAATCTTCGTGATTTAACTATATTCTTTTGCTTTTGACAACAATTGGCTCAGATTTGCGCTTGAGATCAGTTCTCTTTCCTTGCCAAGAAATATGCAGAATGCGCAATCTTGATCCTTGAGTAAGCACCTATCACAAGTAACAGAGTCATTTGTAAAAACACATTTCCGTCTGATCCTATGATATTCAATACACAAACACTTTTCTGAATGGAAATAATCAATACAAAAAAGTTAGGATCCCATATCCTAGCACTAACATGGTAGAGACTAGATTACAGGAAATATAAGTACTGGGTATGTATTTACTGTATCTAAGGCTAATACCCTCCCCCACAATTCATAATGGCATAAGAAAAAAAGGAAACAATCAAACAAGGAAAGAAAAAGGGAGCCATAACAGATTGGAGAAAAGACTACCAGGTAAGTGCATGATAGTCTGCAAAATGTTTTGCAGCTGCCGCTGCAGCCGGTCCCTTGAGAAGTTGTGGTGGGACCAGTGTGGGAGGGGCACAGGAAAATTTACCAACCATGAGCTGGTAAGCTGGTGAGTAAGGTGGTGAAATGTTTCCTAGAAGTAAATCATTGTGGTGGAGGTAAAGGGTGGTGCCAAGATTCTTGGTGAAGTGGTTGGTAAGGTTTTGTGAGATTTTAACCTCCTCAAGATGCAGCAGATCTCTTTCTGCCCACTCACAGAGGGCATGGAAACGAATGTCAATGTGGCGAGTGCACAGCGTAGGTTTTTGGGCACTTGCCATGGAGATGCAGGCATCATTGTCCTCATACATAGCAGATGCAGCGAACTGAGGAATTTCCAGGTCAAACATGACGCTACGGAGATAAAGCATGACTTTACCCAGGTCGCAAGCGGTCATGAATTCACCCTCGGTAACAGAAAGGGTGACAGTAGGTTGAAGTTCTGATTTGTATGCAACTGTTCCTCCTGCAAGGCGTGCACACAGACCGCCAAAAGAGCATCGAGTTATGAGGCATGCTGCCCAGTCCAAATCTGCAAAGCAATGGAGGTCCAGTAGATCATGGTGACTACGTCCGTTGAGTAGCAGGTTGTCAAAACTACTTATGATGGTAGGCAGCGGGTGGGTGGGCAAGGATTTGTTTTCATGCAAATGCCAGAAATGGAGACCATAGTGTCTTGTTAAGTAGAGATATTTAAGAGCATGGCAAATTGCATGGAAGTGGATATTGGTGGGTGAGGCACTACTCTGAGTGCACTTGATGACGGCATAAGATAGGTCAGGATGACATGTGACCATGGGGTAGATGAGTTCCCTGATGCCGCTAGGGAAGGCAAAGCCATACTTCTTGGCAATTTGTTGATGAGTCATTTCGTCTTTAGAACTGACAGCCGAATGAAGAGACTTTAAGAAGGTCAGGCTTTGAAGAAGGGGAGTTGGTTTGTTTGCGAGTATATTCAAGGAAGACATCCAAGATGCATTGTGTTTCTCACTAATGTGGGTGATGTAGGTAGTACACGTCACTTTAAAAAACAAGCTGGACTGGATGATATCCATTCCATTGAACATGTACAATAGACCCTGGCGTTTGAGTGGGAGGCAGAGACAGTCATCAATGCTGTCCAATGGAGTGTCAGCTGTACGTTGCTGAGTGGTGGCAATGGCTCATCCATCTGCCTCTTAAAGAGGACCTGTTGTTCATTGATAAGTCCGGAGTAGAGGTATGGCTCATGGATGGTAGGCCGCAGCTCAAGGTGTTGGAGGATAGCATCTGCGTGCTTCTCCCAAAGTCTGGGAGATTCTGGGTGACCCTGCATTGCAGCGAGTACCTCCTTTAGGGATGGGCTTACATTGCTTGTGGCGCATGCACCAGTCACTGAAGGCCTTGTCGGGGTAGATGAGGAAGCCCTGTTTTGACAGAGGCACTTCACCGGAGTCATTGCTAACATCAGCGCCAAAAATAAGTAAATCATCTGCTGCTTCCGCCGCATATAATAGACAGGAACTGGTTTGGTCCACACAATTTGCATATGTGTGGTCCAACACTTGGACTTGGCCATGGTGCGTTGAACCATCACAAGTGCAACAGGCCTTTTTCCTCCCATCAAGTTCCTTTACCGTGTATGTCCAAATGAGGTGAAAAACAGCCTCCTCTGAATCAACTATCACAGGCTCACCAAACATGAATTGGAGCTCATACTGATCCAATTGTAAGAACTTGGATTGTTGTCAATTCGACCAGTCAGGTTGAAGAATGCGTTTTCCGTGGGTTAACTTGTTAGCACGTGTAGTCATGTTAAGGACACTTCCACTATCAACAACCTGGGCAGACTGGCGTGTACCAAGGTCCGGTGGTGCATCAGGTAGAAGGAGCAGGTGGTGGTTCAGTTGGTCAATATTAACTTGTGGGATGCCTTCATTTGTGAGACCATTTTTGAGTTCTGAGTGGCTGAATTGGAGGGTACAGGTCTTTGGCAACGGAATGGAGATGGCGGCCACATAAGACTGAAGTTGTTCCTTGGAGGCAAGCTCAACACCATCTATGCTCATTAACCAGGCACCATGGATCCGTGATTGCCAACGAGGGATTCGTGCTGCTGGTGTACTTGGAGCAATGTCCTTTAAATACAAGCGGCCATTTGATGACTCCAAGAGAAGACCCAAAGTTAGACGTTGGGGATGGTGGTGTAGTTGTAGGGAGATGGTCTCTTTGAAGGAAATATGGAAAGGGGGTGGGAGAGATAAATTTGAGCTATATCCGCTGACAAGATACAGAAGAGATCCACAATAGCTGGAGGGTCAAGTTGGTCAATCAAAGGAGGGCAAAAGAGCTTGGCCGCCACAGCGTGTTCAACTAAAGTAGGTGCAACTGGTGAAGGACCAAGACGAAGGGGAAGAGGCAGATTATTTGCCTTATGGAGAATCGTGGGAACCATTGAACGTGTTGGCAGTAGAGGGTACATAGCCAATGGGACTGGGGCTGTAGGGATGACTTGGGTGAAGGTGTCATCTGCCTCAAGGCCAAGGTTATATAAGAGCTGGGCAGTGGGTGGGCAATGTTCTTGAAGATACCATGCCTTGTCAAAGGTGGCATGGGGGGAGTGTTTCGCGAGGCCAGATTTAAGGTCGATGTACACAATATTCCTGTCAGTAACTTAATATCTGATAAAAATGCTGGTGAAATTGCTTCTGTCCAATTTGGCCTTGCGCTTGTGGCCCCATTTAACACAGATGCGTGAGCCAAAAAGGCAAAGATGTTGCAGGTCTGGCTTGAATCCAAACCATTTTGCAAATGGTGTGCACTTGATAATTCGGTGGGCCCTTCTATTATGAACATAATCAGCCATGAGTATTGCACCCAACCAGTAGGGTGCAGGGAGAGTAGCTCCATAAAGGAAGACCCGGGTAGTGACAGCAAGAGTATTGTTCCATTGTTTGACTCCTGCATTCTGTTTTGGACTGTCAGGGCCAGTGGGTTCCACCTGATAATGGTGATCCCAAAGCATTACTGGTTTGAATTCATCGAAATGTGCTAACTTGCTTCCATTATCGCACTGAAGAAAGCCACCCTCCTGATGGCCAAAAGTACAAAGAAATTTTGCCATCAAAGTAAATGGGGGATCCTTGGACTTACAAAGGAAGATCCAGATGCAGTGGGAAGCCTCGTCCACAATATCCAAATATGAGGAAAATCCATCATAAGAGACAACCACTTGATCAATCTCCCTGTTGGGCTTGGAGTAGTCAAAGGTAGAAGCTCTCATGAACCCAAAATCAGCATAAAAGCGGAAGCCATCCTCATCATATCTGGCAGTCCAACGTCCCACAGCCTGTTTCCGAATGCGGGCTTGTTCTTTATGATAAATAAAATGGAGCGGATGGAACTCAAATTGATTAGGCAGGCCAGAAGCATGTTGTGGGAGGATTTTGAGTTGGCTTTCACTGCAAAAACTGAGGCAAGCTGCCCAAAGCTTGGATTCCAGCTGTTTGTCCTTTGTTGTGACACGACAACAGATGTAGGAGCATTTGAGTGTTGGAGTTGTAGAAGATGGTGGTGAAGGATCTGATGGAGGTGCAATATGATTGGCACTGGGGGTGGGGGGATGGATGGGGTTGTAGTCCAAGGCGAATCAACATGGGGATCTATTGCATCCATTGTCTTCTGGAGATCATTATGAACTTGTTCAAATAAATGTTCCTGTGCCTTTTCTTGCCATTGTCTCCAAGAGTGAGGTAGCCTCATCAAAAGGAAGGTTGTCAAGTGCCCGAGGTTGCTGTTGGAGTTGGTGTTGCCATAAAGGAATATCCTGGCCATCTGTGGCCGGAGAATTTTCCTGGGGAATGGGGAGTTCTGTGGAGGACAGGCGGCTGGCAGACTCTGACAAAGAGTGTTGTTGTGTGCTCTGTTCTGGGGCCGGAGCTGGGCTTATGCCCTGGGCATCATTTGTTGCCAGGGCATCAACTGGGGGCTCTTGTGAAGAAGCCTGAATAATTAAGCTCTGTTCTTCCGAAGCCGGAGCTGGGCGATTGGGGATCTGTTGGTCAGCTGGAGCTGGGCAATTGGGGCTCTGTTGGTCAGCCGGAGCTGGGCAATTGGGGCTCTGTTAGTCAGCCAGAGCTGGTCTGATGTCTCTCTGTTGTCTTGCCGGAGGTTGGCATTGATCTACATCCTGGTCACCTCCTCGACCACGATGATGGTTTATGCTGGTGCAATTTCGTCAAACACTTGTAGGGCTTTGACCTGGAACAGGACCCCTACCTTGTGGTGGTGGGGTCCGTGCCCTGAAGTTATACAGGTGGAGACTTGGCATTGGCACTGGCAACATTGGCGGCGTCATCACGTCTAATGTGATGGTGGTGGTGTCAGTTCAAGGAGATTGAGGCAATCCACAAGGGATCACCAGCAGAGGTGATTTGCGAGTGACACAAGCAAACAGGGAATAACATCTGTAGTTAAATTAGCGCCGCAGGCAAAAAATTTTGGACTTCATAACCTTAGGATCCCAGATCCTAGCACTAATGTGGTAGAGACTAGAATACGGGAAATATAAGTACTTAGTATGTATTTACTGTA
>JALLOT010019328.1:0-11417 GCA_036939595.1 Thalassiosira livingstoniorum
TACTTACCTAGTCTCACTTATCCTATCTTATCTACCTTACCTTTAGTACTGTAGACGATCTAGGATTGTTAATTGTACCTTTGGAAATGCATCAAATGGTTTGATATTATTTGTCTTGATTGATTTTTCTCCTGCAATATTATTTTTTATGAAAAATGGAATGAAATGAAAAGGTTATGTTTTGTTGTTTTAAAAGGGGTCTGATATTTCTTTTAAAGTAATTTGTACCAAAAATAAATCTCAAGCTGGAACTTGAAGATAGTATTCAAAAATACTACCATAAAACTTGTACAATCATGGTAGCAAATTTTAAAGTTTTCTGTACATGATAGTATTTTTAAGAAATATATTCATTATTACTTAACATATACTGATCAAATATTTTTGTTACATGGGCCCTGAACGTGTACTGCAATAAGACATTGAAAGGAAGTCTAAATACATGATCCTTTTTCCATACAAATGAATAATAGATAATTTTTATTTAAAAAAGCATGAGATGGTGACATAATTCAAGTCTACTAGAACTTTTCATCAGCAATTATTTTTCTTTTGAAGTACAAAGTAAAATCTCATGCAATATAATATGCTCTTTTCCTCATAATATATGGTATGCATTGTCATTTTAAAGTCTCTGATAACAAGTAAATTGTAGTGAATGTTAATATTTTATGTAGATTTATATAGTATTGGTACAAACAATAAAACTTACATTTCAAAAAATCATTTGTTAATGACCATGATATAATAAGAGAAGTTGCTTCATATAAAAACATAACAATAATGATAAGCCACTAAGATCTAAGTCACTTTAATAGTTGTGTCTTTCTGCTGAGTGTGATATTTGACACATTTCTTGCTTCATTGAAGTGTCTTTTAATGCATTCCATTATCTAATGCAAATGACAGAATCAATTACTTCTTTGCTTGTATTTAAAAAATATTATGCAGTACTCCTAATAGTCAAATTACATCAACCTGCTAGCTATGACTAGGATCAAATCCAAATTCTTCTATAGGTATTTTTGACTTATACATCTACAATACTGAAAAATCAAGATTGTTTGTCTGAATCTTTTATAAATAAGAATAATATTTTCTCCTGAAAATAGCCTCCAAGAGTATGTAAAAATTAGTTTTTATTTTTTAGTTTTAGTATCACATGATTGTCTTCAATGCTTGGAGTATGACAAATCATCTTTAATTTTATGTTGAGATTTTTTAGGGTTCAAACTTCATTGCAATTTTACAAATTATTTGTTTGACACTTTCTCAATTTTTCCTTTTTAAATGAACTATTCAAGTGCTTTTTGTTACCATTGATAATGGTGAGAATATTTTTGATACCTATTGTTTGCAAACTGATCCTAATTCAAACTGATGATTTCAATTCAAGATATTGACCATTCAAGTAGTAATGGGAATTTTTGAGTGTTGTTCAGGGACAATAATGATATGAGTGTGGAAATTCTACTTTGTGATATGTTCTCATAATTTGTTATTTTATTCATTTTGTAATTTTTTACTTTTAATGAATGATGGAATTTCACAACATTTTTGTTGTCTTTATTAGAGAAAAATACCAGTGTTTAAAATTATGGATAAAAACAAACTTAACTACAGTTGCAATGAAAAAGGATGGGCTCAATAATAACATGATAAAAAACTGTCAGTTGTATTGACAATGCGTTGTCCAAAGTGAGGTTAAGTATGGAACAATACCATCTAGGACTTAATTTTTAGTCAGCTGATTTTTATATTAATGGTGAACACTAGCATCAATAATAATACCATATGATATGTATGGCATACACTTTTTAAGTTTAAGCATAAATTTCATAAAATATTATAGGTGAGTGATAGCATTTCCATACTTCTCCTAATCTAATAGGTTATAATACTAGTCAGATCTAATTCAAAGCTCATCCAGAATAGGGTGTGGATCCAAGCATTTTAAAGTTTTTCAGATTCAAATGGTATTAAATGGACATATTAAGCTTAAAACCTTTTTTGAATTCCTTGACTGTCACTGAAAGTTTGATACCAGCATATTTGTACTGCTTATATATTAATAGTTTGTTTTTTTTGATTTTGTGGGACTACATTTACTAGTAATGAATACAAAAAAAAATACATCCTAGAGTATGACAATAGGAGAGGCTATTCATATATTAGTCCTTTCTGAATATTTATTATTCTGTTCATGAAATATCACAATTATTCAAGGTTATTCAGTAGGATATCTAAATTGCTGGTCTGAACACTCCCTTGTAACAATTGTTCTTGTTGTATTTTAATTTCTGAGTTGATTTTTTCTCAACCAATTGGACTTTAATATTTGATATGATTTTGTAATTTTTGAGACAGCTCTTTTCTTGGCAAATCTGGAAAAATTTAAACTTTTCATAAAATGACCTTCTAGTGTTTAATTTTTTAACCATTCATATTCATAACCTAAATGACTATTCATTGGTACCAAACAAGATTATTCATTCCTTGACCTTGAAGTAAATATCCATGGAATAATAAATATTAACCAACTTGTTGCTGAAACTGCTGTTAATTTTTGCATCTGATTCTCTGAATTACTGACTCCAAATTACAATTACTAATCTTCACCTTCTAAGTCATTTCTTGTTTGCACTGCCTTGTATATCTTTCTGGTTCATTTTGATAAACTCTAGATCATGTTTTGCTATCATTTTGGTCACCTTCCCAAAATATCATGTTTGATATCTCAATCAATTTGATGCTGTCATCAACAATTTTTTATATTCTTTATGGCCTTGCTGCTAGTCTCTCAGATATATTCTTACAATTACAAACACCTCTTTACCAAGTAGTCCTACATGCTGTCTAATTCATGCTGTGTACCAAAATGCTGATTTAATGGTTTATTTTTGTTGGCTTCTCCATTTCAGAAAACATATCACCTATACCCTAATCCACATGATTTGGATTTTTCAATACCAATACCAAAATGAAGCATGATTGTTCATATCAAGGAAAAATCACTTTTTCTTTTCCAAGACAGTTTTTCTTTTTCCGGTTTGTTATCTTTGGCTGATCTTTTCTATAATTGGTTTGAACAAGGAAACTGTTGTCAACTACTACCTTCCTTGACTGCTGCAGTGCATATGCAAGAAGTGAATCACTCATTAGTGGTCTCACCAGACTTTTGCCTGTGATATATTCATGGACCTCTCCCCAAAGCAACTTTGTGTCTATTCTCAACTGAACCCACCATAATCTTCCCTTTGTCCTTGTGTAAGGGTAAGGGTCCATGACAGACTTGCTGGGGTCATCTCACAGCTAAAAGCACCAGTCAATGCAAAAAAATAAAGGAGCCAGCCACAATCAATCTATCAATGGAAGTTTCTGTTGATAATATCTTTTTACCTTCACAGCATCATGACTATGGTTCTTTGTTACCTTTGGCAAGCCAAAGCCTTTGATATGGCAGATACCCAGGCAACACTGGAATCTTCTCTTCCATCAGACTCTTGCACAGAGCCACATCATCTTCACCAACACGACCCACTTTTACACTTTGCTATATTCCACATCCTTTGAACCTTTTATCTTCTCTAGTGACAACCAAACCTGAACTCACCATTGCATAATCCCAACATAATCTTACGCTAGAGCTCTCAAAATGGAAGACAACAAAAATGATGATAAAAATAAAACATACTTTTCTATTACATATAGTTGATCTCTGTGGATGGCAGACAAGTCCTCCTCAATCTTCACTGAGGATATCATGGATGGTAAATAATGATCTTCAGCTGGCAATATTAAAAAGAAAGATGCCTGTCGCTACCTATTTACATCCTTGACCTCCCCACAACAGTCTCATCATAGCTTTTAGCCATCTGAAATACAAGCCTTTTCCATAGTATCCTTGAGAAAACAGATTCCAAACCATGCACTGACATCAAAATTCAACATCAACAATGAACATGGCAGCAACAGAAAAACAGACTGCAATGCCAGAGGCAAAGTACATAATTCAAAATAAGGATTGTGTCAATAAAATTTACACTAACCCAGCAAAGTTTTTAATTTTCATTTTTTGTAAATCTGAATGGTATTTCTCTCATCTTTCTGTCAATACAAGTTGCATTGGAAAATTCAACATATATACAAAGCTATGCGGTACAATAGGATGCTACCAAAAACAGAAATATATGTTTTTGGCAACAGTGACACCATGAGAATTCTTAATTGGACATTGGTTGTCAAAAAACTTTAAACCTAATTTTCTGGAAAAATCCAGTTTCAATTAGTGTAAATTTTGAAATACCAAGCCTTAAATAAGCACTACAAACACATAAGACAACCAAAAGGCCACCACAAAAAACCAGCAACTCATTGTAAAAGAACCAGTAACACAACCAATAAGGCATTCCCCTCTCACCAGCAACAAAAAAGACACAGACAAATTTACCAGATAATAAAACCATCATCAGGCTAACAGACAAAAATGAAGCAACAGGCAATAGGCCCAATGCAAGCTGTAGTTTTCAATATGGCTGTGGAATAGCATGAAAATAAAAAAAGGTCAGGATCCAACAAAGTAGCCCAGTAATGCAGAAAGCACACATTGAGCCACTTGTTGAGCAATCAATAATCCAACAAGCATCTTGGCTGTATTCACTATCAAGAATGGAATCTCAAACACAAAAAATAGGGGCAGGTTTGATCTTTGCATATGCATTGGAATCATAATAGCTAGAAGTAAGATAATATTTGTGGTAATAAGCACTGCTATTTACTTACTTCTCAGATACCAATTCTTAAGGTATGGTACTGTACAAAAGCACATTTGTACATTGGCTTACCACACATATGTGACATAAAATCTCATAAGTAGAGAAGGGGTTTCAGCAAAAAGTGCTGATGAGGCTACAAACAACTCATGTCAAAAAAATTGTACACTCTAGTACCCTTTTCATTGTTGATAATCAAGCATAAATTTCTGCCTCTTCTTCAGAATGACCAACATTCCCTAATAGGATTAGGTAAATTTGCTCACTTCTGCAGACACATTGTCATTAATGACTCAACATGTGGTCAATAAAATAGAAATCCCTGAAATCATAACCTGGACAAGGCTGTCTGCTGGGTCAGCCTACCAGATTTTCTGAATCCATCCAATTTTAGAGCTACAACCGATTTGAACACATGTTTAGTATTGCTGTGAAGAGTAGATTGCAGCTCTAGCATGTGGATTAGCTGATTTTGGATTTTCGCAAAGTTCCAATTTTACGTAGGAATCAGTACATTTATACGTAGACCATAATGGAATCATTTGCATCCTTCCTACCAGGAAGGATTTGCACGGTAGACTACTACATACAATAACATCTATCAACAACCGATATTGTACCGCCACAAGCGAGCCGATGCAACAAACAGTTGCATGCATCGGATGTGGTATGTGGTGGTTTCATCCATTGCAACCGCTGCATCCAATGCAACTGTTGCATCGGATGCAGCGGTTGCAATGGATGCATCCGATGCAACCGCTGGAACCGGTGCAACAGTTGCATGGGCAGCATCGGTTGCAATGTTGCAACCGCTGCATCTGCGTCCGCATCCCGATGGAACGGATGCAGCGGATGCAGCAGTCGCAGCGGCTGCAACCATTGCAACCGCTGCAACCGCTGCATCAGTTCCATTGGGATGCAGCGGATGCAGATGCATTGGTTGCAATGGTTGCAGCCGCTGCGACTGCTGCATCCGCTGCATCGGTTGCAATGGCTGCTGTTGGACGATCACGTATTTTATCACGTAGACAGCTCCGTACTGAAGGCGGGGTAAGTACTACTGGTAGATCCAGTAGGAAGCAGTAGTATATATACCAGGGACTAGGTGTCCCAGGGTGTTTATTGGGTTGGTACAAATGGACTACATGTACTGTTATTTTTAGATGTAGCTAGATATGCTCATAATCCTTTAATAATCTCAGATTACCTCGGATGAGTGTCTAATCTGGAGTGCTAACTGGGATGGCACGTAGTTGCCTATCGCCGTCACGCAAGATGAAGAGCACTTGTTCCAACATTATTAAAGGATTACTGTTACTAGTCATGGCCACCAACGCGGCCAGAATCAAGAGAGAGGGCGGTGGCCAAGGACGAAGGTTCCGAGGCAAGCCAAAACCCCGTGAGAAAGAGTTCAAGAGTGAAATCGAAACCCTCGAAGAACATACATTCGACTGTGGAGACCCAAAATACGCTGCCAAGTTTGTTAAATCGCTGGAGCACATCGCAGATTATGTGCAACGCGAGTATAAAGACGGGGGCGGCGATATGGCAAAGAGCCTGAGGGAGCAAACAATCGTGACGTACACTCAGCCAACCGAACCAACAGCAGCGTCAAATGGAACCTACAACCCGATAGCACTGAGGAAGTGGGAAACGGCGTACAAGAGGTACGAGGAAGATACCAAGCGAATGCAAGTCAACAAAAGTAGAGCTTATGCCCTTGTGATGTCCCAATGCTCCCAACGCCTGAAGAATAGGCTAGACGCAGCGACCAATTATGAGACGGTGAAGGCCAACGAGGACGTCATCGGACTGTTGAACATAATCCAAGGGATTTCCTGTCAGTTCGACGATCAGAGACAGGGTACCTTCGCACTCATGCAGGCGAAGAAGAGGGCTTACACCCTGTGGCAACAAAAAGAACAATCAAACACTGGCTACCTAGAAGAGTTTAAGGGGTTGGTGAAAGTAGTAGAGACGTACGGTGGAAAGTTCGGAGGAGAACCGGGTCTAATCAAACAACAACTTGAAGAAGATGGAGTTGCTGACGTGGACAACCCAACACCGGACGAAAAGACTGCGGCCGAACGCAAGGTTCGTGATAAGTACCTAGCGTGCATGTTTGTGAGTGGGGCAGACGGCGCCAGGTTCCGTCCGTTGAAGACTGAACTCAGCAACCAGTACACCATGGGGGAGGATAAATATCCCCAGACCCTAGATCAGGCGATGGCCCTGCTCAACAATTACAGAACGCCATTCCGCACTGGGTACCGCGATCAGGGGAGAAGGGAAGAGCTATCCTTCGCCCAAACAGATGGAAAGAATAAGAAGCCACCGAAGAAGACCGACGACTCAGCAGGTGGTGACGGAGAAAAGAAACAACTCTTTGGCAAGAAGAATGCAGAGGGCGACATTGAGTGTTACCACTGCGGTGCCAAGAATGATCATTTGGCTAGGGACTGCCCTGAGCTGGAAGATGAGGGTCAAGTGCATCTGAATTATGAAACTGATGACGACTACGGTGACGACGAGTATGTCTGCCACCAGAACACCAAAGGGCAAGTCAACCCCCATTGGCTACTTCTGGACAACCAGTCCACTTTGAACGCAATGTGCAACCGCAGTTATTTGGGTGAATTTAAGAGAGTACCGCGTGGAATCAACATCCACAGCACGGGTGGCACCAACAGGACCAACATACGAGCCAAGTTCGGAAAATTGGGCGTATGGTATGACCCAAATGGGATTGCCAACATCCTATCTCTTTCTAAACTACGTAAGATGGGATGTAAAATCGATTACAACTGTGAAGACGGTTCATTCACTGTGGTTCCACCGGGCAGCACGGAAGAACTGGTATTTAAGGAGAGTAAGAGCGGATTGCACTATTTGGACCTACGTGAGATCGGGTCAGAAGCTATTGCCCTGGTGACTACTGTACGTGACAACATGGAAGGATTTTCCAGACGTGAGGTGAATGAAGCAACAACCGCGCGTAGAGCCCAAGGGATGATGGGCAACCCATCCCAAGGGGACTTTCGGAACCTGGTACGTTTTAATATGTTGAAAAACAACCCTGTAACTGAGCGAGCCATATCTAACTCGAATACCATTTTTGGTCCCAGCGTAGCCGCGATAAAGGGAAAGACAACCAGAAAGGCACCTCAGCGAACGGAAGTAAACATAATTAACGTACCAGATGAATTCCTTAAGTTTCACAAGTTTGTGACTCTAGTAGCAGATGTGTTTTTTATAGACGGTATACCTTTTTTAGTTACCATGTCTAGAAACATTAGGTTCAGAACAGTAGAGCACATGCCGAGGCGCAGGGCTAAAGATCTAGCCAATTCCCTGACTAGAGTTTTGAAAGTGTATGCCAGAGCTGGATTTGTGGTCCAAGCCATGTTAATGGACATGGAGTTTGAGAAAGTTAAGGATGAAATGGCTGGAAAGACTATAATCAACACTACGGCTAAGGGAGAGCACGTGGGCGAGATTGAGCGGGAAATAAGGACTATGAAGGATAGAGGAAGGTCAACAATAGTAACCCTCCCATTTAAAATCTACCCAAGACGAGTGATAATTGAACTAATTCACTTCGTTAATTTATGGCTTAATGCCTTCCCACCAAAAGGAGGAATCACTGACAAATTTTCCCCAAGAGAAATCATCACCCGCCAGAAACTGGATTACAACTTACACTGCAAAGCACCATTCGGGTGCTACTGTGAGCCGTATGACGAGAGGGATCGTACCAATGATATGACGGAGAGGTGCAAGTCAGCTATCAATCTTGGGCCAACGGCGAATATGCAAGGCTCATACAAATTCTTTTGTTTGGAGACGGGACGTAAAATAACCCGCAAACAATTCCATGAACTGCCGATGCCAGATTGGGTGGTGAAGCGGGTAGAGTTCTGGGGCAAAAAGGATCATGAAGAAGGCCCACAATGGCATTTCCAAAACCGTAACCGTGAAGATTTCGAGTGGTCAAACGAAGACAAAGCACCAGAACAGCTGGTGGAAGAGACCCACTCGCCTTTCCCCGACTTAGCAGCAGACCCACCTGAGATGATCACCCCTCAAGGCCAAGTTGTCACTCCTGCAATGGAGTTGGAGCAAGACGACGGTGAAGTAACGGCAGAACAAGCCCAACGAGCTGCGGACAATGCTGATTTGGGAGAACCTATCGTGACAGCAATGCCCATCGACCTAACTGAAGAGACCGAAGAACCAGACCCAGCTCCAGACATCCCAGGAGTGAAGATCGAAGAAGATGAGGCTGGTATTGCAGGAGTGGGAGAAGAGCCTCCTGAGACCACAGGAGTGGCAGCCGAGTACCAGCAGGGAGACGCTGATGTAGATGAAATGCACGAGCCAGCGGAGCAACAACCAAGACGGGAGAACCTGAGGCCCAGACAGGAGAGGAATTTCAGGCACCTGTTCGACCCCGACGAATATGCACATGTCATGATGCATGTGATGACACACGTTGCCACCAAAGAAGAGATGCTCAGGTCCTCCGACCACGCCCAAGTGTTCGCTCAAGTGTTTGCCCAGCAGTATTCTTTAAATGAAGGCCTCAAGAAGTTCGGAGACGAGGGAGTGGAAGCAGTTGGCAAGGAGCTGTCACAACTGCATATGATGAAGACTTTCATCCCAAAGAAGGCTGACGAGCTGACTGAACAGCAGAAGAAGGATGCCCTGTCATCTGTAATATTTCTAACGGAGAAAAGAGACGGCCGTATCAAGGCCAGGAAGTGCGTAGACGGCCGTCCGCAACGGAAGTATATCCCCAAGGAAGATGCTGCTTCACCAACAGCAAAAACAAACTCTGTTTTGATTACAGCAGTTGCTGAAGCTTATGAGAGAAGAGATGTAGCTATCATAGACCTACCAGGTGCATACCTACATGCAGTGAATGACGAGCTAGTAATAATGAGACTTGAAGGTAAGCTAGCTGAGCTGATGGTCAAAGTCGCACCAAGCCTGTACAGGAAATATGTCACAACGAACTCCAAGGGAAGGCCTGTCCTGTATGTTCAATTATACAAGGCCTTATATGGGATGCTTAAAAGTGCATTGCTCTTCTATAAGAAGCTCTTGGGAGACTTATTGGATAACGGGTTTGAACTTAACCCTCATGACCCCTGTGTGGCAAATAAAATGATTAATGGTAAGCAAATGACCGTGGTATGGCATGTCGATGACTTGAAAGTGTCGCATGTCGATCAAAAACAGGTGTCATTGTTCGCATTATGGTTGGAGTTGATCTACGGCGACATAAAAGTGCACAGAGGCAAGATCCACGACTACTTGGGAATTGATCTCGACTATTCCACAGACGGAATGGTGAAGACCTCCATGATTAAGTACTTGTGCAACCTTCTAGAGGAATTTCCAGAGGAGCTGGGAAAATCAAGTCCAACGCCAGCTGCGGATCACCTGTTTAAGGTCAGACCAGAGGACGAGCAAGTGAAACTAATTGAAGAGAAGGCAGTGATTTTTCACCACACGGTGGCACAACTATTATTTATGGCGATACGATGTAGGAGAGACATTCAAACCCCAGTAGCATTCCTTACCACTAGGGTAAAAAGTCCAGATGAAGATGACTGGGGAAAACTACGTAGAATTCTCAAGTACCTCAAGGGAACAAAATACCTGAAGTTGAGACTCAGGGTGCATGACATGAACACCATACAGTGGTGGGTGGACACATCGCATGCTGTGCACTGGGACTGCAGAGGGCAGACAGGCTCAATGATGTCACTAGGCGAAGGGGCAGTACTCAGTAGCTCACGAAGACAGAAGATAAACTCAAGAAGTTCAACTGAGACTGAAGTCGTAGGGGTATACGACCAATTGCCAGATGTAATTTGGGCACTGTACTTTATCGAGGGACAAGGCTACAAGGTTGACTGGAATATCCTGCACCAAGACAACAAGAGTGCCATGCAGCTAGAGTTAAATGGCCAGGCCTCAAGCTCAAAGAGAACCAAGCATATGAATGTTAAGTATTTTTTCATCAAGGATCGAGTGGACAGTGGGGAAGTCCAAATCATGCATTGCCCCACAGAATCAATGTGGTCAGACGTTCTAACTAAGCCCAAGCAAGGTAAGGCCTATATAAGGTTCCGTGCAGTCTTGATGAACATCGAAGAAGAGAAGGACCCAGATTCGCTGGATTTGTCTCCAGACTTGTCAAAGCTGCATGAACAAAAACGAGTCGCGTTCGGAAGTTCAATGTCGCAGGAATATTCCAAGGAAGAATGTCCGAGTAAAGTCAAGTACGGCGGGTCAAACAAACTTACAAAAATCAGATCGCGAAGGGACAACATGGACCGGCGTTCCAGCCGTCCTTCCGCGCAGGAGTGTGTTGGACGATCACGCATTTTATCACGTAGGCGGCTCCGTACTAAGGACGGGGTAAGTACTACTGGTAAATCCAGTAGGAGGCAGTAAAATATATACTGGGGACTAGGGGTCCCAGGGTATGTATTGGGTTGGTACGAATGGACTATATGTACTGTTATTTTTAGATACAGCTTAGATATGCTCATAATCCTTTAATAATCTCAGATTACCTCGTATGAGTGTTTAACCTGGAGTGCTAAATGGGTTGGCACGTAGTTGCCTAACGCC
>JALLOT010019461.1:0-10295 GCA_036939595.1 Thalassiosira livingstoniorum
AAAAAAGTACAATATCATTGTACATCCATTGTACTACATTTCCTGGGACCCCTGGAGTAGTGACAAGGCTATGTTACTGCTTACTCATCATAGTAGCTATAAACTCCATTTGTAGCAATTGGGCCTTTAACACACACACCCCAAATTGAAGATGTGAGCCAATCTGGACACTGCCTTACTAGTACCCAAAACATGTGTATACAAAAAAGGGTTTGCTGGATGCTGCTAGTAAGTGGTATGTGAATGATGTGTATGACATTTGTAGTAGACTGTATGAAAACAATAGGGGAGAATGGACAGCTTCAAGATGACATTACGGTTTATATCATTTTGGTTAAGTTTGGATTGACCTGACCACAGGCCATAATGGGGTTATTTGTCCTCAAAATAAGGTTTAATTCTCCTAATGTTAAGTTGTTAAGACACACTATTGCGTTGGATGCAAACATTTCTATTTGAATAGACTTGAGTTACAAGGCATGGCCCTCTACATTTATTTTTCTCTTTGCAGGACAAACCTTCAACATTTAACATACATCTTTGCCCGATGGAATAATCATACTCTTCTATACTGACATTTATATGCTCAGCATTGCACTTGGCTTGCTGTTGTCTTCTTTGTCCAATTTTATTCCAGTCTGCAGTACATGGTATGTGAAAGAGCATATCTGGACCAAATAAAGCTGCACCTGGAGAAGGCCCAAGTACTGTATGGTTTGTACTAATAGAATGTCAGAGACGGGGTCTTTTGTAGTAGACTAAACTAGTAAACACACAACAATAATAGGGTAGGATAAGCAATAATAAGTTAGTTGAAAAACATAAATAACCTCAAACTGTGTGGTTGTTGTCAGAGATAGGAGTGTGAGTTTTGAAGCAGACATGATTGTTATACTGTGACAGTAAAATAGTTGCGGTGTAACCTTACTACCAGACTTATTACATGCAAACATATTTAGTATTGAGTATTTGTCTTGAAATGCCAATGGTACTTGATTTTGAAGTAGAAGGACACAAGAAAAAGAGCAACAACAAAATCAACTTGGGAAATGAACAATTATGTTGGATATTACTTTAGCTTAGCATTGTATTAAGTGACATTGTTGTCAGAACTGCTTCTATCATACTTACATTGCATTAGCATTTTTTAATGGCTTCTGTCATTGATAAATTGACATTGTTTAATTTTTAAATAAGACTCATGCAAAAAATCTGAAAGAAATCATCATTTTTTGTTGGCTAATGGAAATAAGCCATGGCCATCCAAAACTCATGAGCTCTAAACCTATAAAACATTCAGAGTAAAAAATATTATCCAATTATTGGTAGTTAAATGTTTTCAGCAATAATTATTATTTGACACTTTAACCAGTGTATGGTGTGAGTACCTCATGGCATTGAAAGAGATGATAGCATGACATGCATTGCAATGACTGCATATTTCAGAAAAAATTGTACCTATTCTTATGTACAACAAATATTTTTTNATTTTTTTTGATTCATGCTCATGCATGCCTGGTTATCAACCATCAACTCTAAAGCTGCCAACTTCCCTTTTTGATTCTGTTGATATTGAAATGCTAGCAGGAATAGGTACTATTGTTCTTTACTCCTAGTAAGGTTGCAAGAATTGAAGTGCCATCCCATTACCAAAAAGATTTTGTGTACTAATGCCATGATTGCAAAAACCGCTTCTACTCATCATTACCATCCCTATAAAATTGATAAAAATAGCAAAAACATTTTAGGTAATTTTGGCCAATTTGACAATTTTTGTGGTCAGAGTCTGAAGTCACGGGTTTTGTATTGCCATGTCTTAAGTTTTAAGTATGGTAGTCTTTTTCATGATACACATACACAAATAAACAACATGTCTATATTGTTACTGAATTTCAACATGTATGTCTAAGGTATTGTTGTACATAATGATAATAAATTCAATGCATTTTGATTTCGAAACTGTCACTGGTATTTTTAGATTAGGTACATTTAACAGACTTTTCTTATTAATACATAAATGGTAAGTCTATGACTTAAATTATATTTATCATTTTTTGTCAGGTAATGAATATATTGTAGTAGTTACAAAAAATTAAGAAAAACTAAAATTGCAACATCATTGCTAGAAAATTATCATTTGATGTTTCTATTATAAAAAAGTAAAACAAATTTAACAATCAACATGCGTGATTATAATGTGAAATGTTTCATTGATTGAATTGACTTCTTTAGCCATGTTTTTTAGACTGTGTAAAATTTCTGATTTTGTGTTAAGACTCATTATGAAATCTACTAGACTTTCTGTTTTTGACACTCAAAATATTGATTTTTCTAAAGGAAGCCATTGTTAGTAGATTCATTATTCATCTTACTTATGTACAAAATTTATTCTTTTTATGTCAAAGTTGGAGAGATTGGAAGCAATTTTTTATGCACTATTTATTCTAATAATCATTTTTAACTTTCAACAATGGAGCTGTAAAAATTTTATTGTAATATTTGTAATACACCAATAAGCCAAAAATTTTCACAACAAACAAAAACTTAGACAATGCAAAAAGAAGGGACTTCAAGAACTGTTTAAAAGAATGGTCCCATGTGCAAGCACATGGGACCAAAATTGTTCCTCATTAAAAAGGCATAGGATTTGGTTTTGAATGACATTTTATACTGAAATATTAGTTTTATTGCTTGTATCTTCTAGATTTTCTCTGACTTCAAAGACACATGGGACCCAATTTGTTCCTCATTAAAAAGACATAGGTTTTGGTTTTGAATGAAATTTTATACTGAAATATTGCTTGTATCTTCTAGATTTTCTCTGACTTCAAAGAATTTACAATACAGGTATATGCTCATGATTTTATCAAGTCAAATCTACAAGGAATTTGCTATTCATGAGGTGCATAATGTGTTTAGTCTTACTCTTGCAAGTTCTTTCCAAAGAAATTACTAAAACATAAAAGAATTGAGCCAACTCATAATCTATTGAATTTCTCTCATTTCTCATTCTTTTTGGTCTAATTTATTTGGGTAATTTTTTAGAATGGAATATCAACAACTGAAGTATTTGAATGATGCTGCTATAATTAGAGCTTTATAATAGAAAATACTTTGTTATTCCATGTAATATTACTTTCTATATTTTCGGAAACACCTAATAACAAAAATTGCAGCATGCTGACCAAATGATTATATTTATAATGGTTTTGTTACTCAAATTTTTGTATAAAATATTATCATCCAAATGATCATGTAACAACAGTAGTGTGTTTCACACAATAAATTCTTTTTTGGCAAATAAACATGAGTTTGACCCTCAAATTCTTCAAAAGATGTTTTAGTCCTAATTTTTTAATTGATTTAAGTGTCTTTTATCAGAAATTACTTATTAGATCAAATGCAAGCTAGTGCCATTGTAACTGCTAAATAATATCAAATACACACTTTTCTGTCAGCCACTACAAATAATGCTCACAATACTGTATTTGGTCCTAGCCAACACTGTTGATAGTGATGAACTGATCATACCAAGATGGTTCTCCCATTTTTAAACTTATCTACATGTATGGAAGATGCAACATTTTACAGCCTACCTATACATTTTTTAATATTTTCATTGAAAAATAAGCATTAATAGAACTATCACACATCATTCATATTAGCAAATAATAAAGTAGCAATTTACTTTAAATTATACTTACATGTGAATGTGAATGGTTGTACCTTGTACCCATTGAAATTCAATAATTGATATTGATAAGGAAGAAGGCAATACTAAATGGTAGTTGCAAGCATCTGAATTTCCCACTAAAATTAGTAAATAACAGGGGTTGTATTTATGTGTTGTTCTCACACTAATTTTCATCGATTCATGATGTGGCATGATATCATTTAACATTGTCTTGTTTGATCCAGTTTATTAATATTCACCTTGTATCAAGTGTTGCCATACACATTTACAGTCACCAAATGATTAAATTGTTACATTTGCCACCATCAAATTCAAAAATTGGAGATATAATCCCAGCTTTTAAAAAGATAAAAGGATCTCAAAAGCTTTTTCACATTTTAACACTGTCAGAAAAGTTCAAAGAAAGAAATCCAAGTTTCACTGGTATGTTCATTGTTTCTCCCACATAAAGTTGGGTGGGTTGTTAAAAAAATTAATTCTAATTATAAATTTGAATTTATGTCAATCATATTCATTTTCATTGATTGCTGCTATATTTATAGAAAACTCATAATGAGTACCCCCAACTCCCTAAATATTTGTCTTGTTTTGTTTTGTTGTAATGTGTCCATTTTTGTAGTATGTTCACTGTACAACTATGCCTTGTCCAAGATAGTAAACATCCATTTCATTATTAACCACATAGTATCTTTACTGACAATCCAGGACATTATGGTTTTGGTAGTTATGAACTTCTGACAATTAGTGCTTTGAGCAGTGACCAAAAACTTTTCCACTTTAACAAAGTCTGGATTTGGCCACACCATTGAAACTTGGCTTATCCTGTTGAACGGACCATTTGGGCATGATATAATTTTGGTTAGCACATGATATTTTGTATGTGCTAAGGAAGATTCTTATTGGTTATAAATTAGAAGTTTAGATACAGACCAGAACCAGAAGATGGTGTTGGTTTGTGTGGTATGATTTTTATGTAGTTCATATAAAGAGCTCAATGTAATCAGGGATAAAACCAGCAACTCATGAAAATAGAATCAAGGCAAAACCTCAAAAAAGTTTGAATTACTTTTCAGTATTACTATTTTATCCTTTAGAGCCCTTGATTGGAGATATGTAATAAGAATTTTAGACAATAGAATCAATTAAATACATCATAAATGCTCTCATCAATCCAATAATTAGTCGTTTTATGAGCTCAGCAAATAATGGTTTAAAAAGCCAATTATTACTTGTCTTGCTTAATCTTTAGGATAGCTAGAAAGTATACATTAAATTTGTGTTGCCAACAGAAAAAAATGCAAAAATAGGAAGTGATCACAAGAGTCAAACATTTTTACTCAAATGAATGAATATTATCATCACTACCTTGCCTTTTCCGATTTCCTTTTCAAAACAACAAAATCCTAATGATTCTAGTTTGTAAATTATCTTTCATTTTTGTAAAAGTTTTCTAAAGGGGTGGAATTTTTGCAATAATATGTGAAAGTGACAAAAATCTCAAACAATGAAAAGACTTCATAATGAAATCAATAAAACCTGATAAACTACCAGTTTGTTAAAGCCTAGCAGTGCAGTGGCTTGAGGATAGTAAATATTGTGTGTCAATATTGAATAAAATGACTTCCACAAATGAAGTTTGCCCTACTGGTACAAAAGATGATCAAAACCATAAATCATGTATAAGTATAAGAAAAAGCTCTTTTGATGTTCCTTTATAATCATGGAGGTGGAAATTTTTCTGATAAGTACCACATAATCCAGTTTATCTTCCTTGGTGACTCCAAAATGTTTGTTCTTCTCAAACCTCTGATTCTGATTTATGCAACCATGAGTTTATCATACTTGGTAAATTGATACAGTTGATTAATTACAATTACAAATGCATCATTTTTAATGAGATTTTTAAGCTAAAAGGGAATAAAAACAAATGAAATTTAATGTACTACCAAGTAAACTTATATTATATATTGTGTTTTCAATATGTCTTCCCTTAGTATACATCATCATGAAGTTGATGAAACTTTCTATAGTGAATGAGGACAAAAAGTGCATCTCTCATCAAAAATGCAACTTCAAACTTTAATATTACAAACTATTAAAAAATGTACTTAACATCATCTGAGGTTGAACTCTTCTAATAAATTTCAGTGATGTAACTGACTTGAACAATGAGAAGATTTCCAAGTAAATTAGTATTAGCCAAATGACAAATTTGTCCCAATATTGCATGCACAATAAACACCACAATTGAAAGTAAATACATGAGCAATAGATTTTCAATCAAAAATTCCCAAATAAAAGTAAGTTGTTATGGCTAACAATTTTTAAATAAAAAAGAATGTGAAAAAGCCTCAGGTGACAGCCTACGACACATCTAAAATTCATAGGCTATTAAAAAAGACTAAATTACCATGGTAAATGCCAAGCACACAATTTATTTTATTGATACAGAGACTTTTCAAAAAATGATTGAATCCCCTCATCAAATTTCTTTGGCTTTCTTGAATATCTCTGGATCAAGTCCCCCCATACCAGCCTCCAATCCATTGCTGCCATTGCATGCATTGGTTTCTCCATCTGGAACACTCTGCATACTCTCAAACCCCTACAAAGACTCCTTGGCCAGAGAACACAATCCATAAGCATAGTCTAAAACCCCTCTCACAGTCTATCCATAATCCAATACAGAATATCATTTATTGCTTGGATTTGTTGTTGTTGTCAAGGAGCTGTCCAAGAACTGATGCCCCTTCTACAATGTCCTGAATTGGGAATTCATTTTGGGGGATGTAATTCATAAAAGAATTTAAAGCAGTGAGAAGATGATGTTAATATCCAGAAGTAAATTAGACAAAAAAATTGATAGACAGCACCAAATCACAAAACAAAACAGTGCAGTATGAACTCAGATCAAAAGTTAAAGTTCTCCAGTCAATCAAGAACACAACCATTAGAAAATATGAGACACACCTTCTCTAGCTCATCTAAAACTTTTGTCTGAATCACAATCAAAATCTACAACATTTGCAAACTCTTGGAGTCCTTGTTGAAAATGTTGTAATCCTCTTTCATTCCCTGTCAACATGTCGTAAAAAACCATTAGTGAATGCCTCTGTGTATTGATCAAGGATTTTGTTGAGTTGTGCCTCCATATCCATTGCTGTACACATTTACTCACCAAGTTATATTTAGTGGCAGTACCACTAGCAGAAACCATCAAGCATCAATATTGTTTCCATCTCATCTTTTTCTTTTCTGGAAATGGATTTGAATATATTACCCCAGAGTAATTTGTATTCATCTTCCATTGATTTTTGTTGTTCCACAAATATTTTGCAAGGAAACTATTTTTATTGCCAACCCCTTTACTAATGGGTTTGTTGTTGGATGGAATGGAGTGGCAACATGCTATGACAGTTGAAATCAAGGAATTTGTTGGTGGTCTGACCTTACAAAAATTAATTTTCCTTTTCAAGGTAGCTTTTTTTCAAAATTAGTGCCCTTGATTGATATTTATATGATGGGAATCAATCACACACACCAGTGGTACTTTGGTAGACATTTTCAACAATCTATAATGAAAAGTTATTTCATGAGGTCAAGGAGCAGCTGTTCATAAAATACCAATTATTAAGGGCCTCACTGAAGCTTTGGTACTGAAAGTAGATATTCAATTTGTGTTGTTAACAGAAAAAAATAGGCACAAAAAGGGAGTGATCACAAAAGTCAAATATTTTTATTCAAATGTATCAATATTGTCATCAGTCCCTTGCTCATTTCACATATATTTACCAAAAAAACAGAGTTCTAATAATTTTTATTTGTAAATCAACTTTTACTTTTATAACAGTACTCCTAAGGGTTGGAACAATACATGAAAGCCACAAAAACCATGCACAATAATTGGAATTAGAAATCAAATTAGAAAAATCTGATAAAACTAGCAACTCATTATACCATAACAGTGACTTGATGATACCTAGCATTATGTTTCAATATTAAACAAAAATGACTCCCAAAAATGAAGGTTGCATCATTGGTACTGAACATTCTCAGTAACCATGCACAAGAGAAATATTTTTGATTTCCCTTTATCATTGTGGAGGCAGACATGTTCCTGATAAGTACCACACAATCCAGTACAATATCCTTGGCAACTCCAAATCCTTTGTTCTTTTCCAGCATCTGATTCTGATTTCTGCAACCATGTGTTCATCATATTTGGAATATCAATGAAATTAACCAACTACAATTCCAAATGCTTCAGTTAAATGAAATTTCCAAGTAACAAGAAAAATGCAAATGTCACAAAAGGTAGTTAAGGGCCAATGAAGGTGAATGCAGCAAGGGAATTCATTTACATTTGTTCATTTTGTCTGCCCCAAATACACAACATCATAAATACGACGAAACTTCCTATACCTGATTATGGGGGGAAAGTGCAGCTCCCATGAGGAATACTCCGTTTCTTTCAATCTAGGTCTGTAAAATCCACTCTTCACTCAGGAACTCTGTGGGGTGACTGGGCCAGACTTCAATGAGGCGGCGGGTTTTGGCAAAGTATGGAATCTAAAATGCAGACCCCAAACAATTTTTAAAGTAACAACTCATGCAAAACCTAACAAATTCATCCTCACATTCTATTTGGAAAAATCAGCCAAGGATGCCAAATAGGCTACAATTAAGCAGTGCCAAACACACCAAATAATCTTTTCAGATTGGGATTACACTATTGAGCAGATGACGTATTTTTTGTGTGTCCAGAAGCTAGAGAAAAATTGTATTGTATTATTGTGTTATCGATAGAATTGATGATGAGACTGGTTTTATCAGTGTAACAATTTCAGGTATGTTTTATGAAAAATTCTGTTTTCTGATGTGTTACAATTACTGCTATATGACTAAAAATGATACAGACAGCACTTCATTTATTCTTTGTGGTCAGGGCACTACTCTCAAATATGATTTAAATTTCCACTTTCACAGATATGGCATTATTGGCATTGCCACTCTCCAACTGCACCAATTGGTCATGAAGCCAGGAGAAGTAATTGTATATCTGAATGTGCAACTTTTGCCGTTCCAAATCGGTCAGTCCGGAGAAGAAGGTGCTGGGACCTCGTTGAAAATTGAACAAATTGATTTGTGGGGTTTGAGTATGATGGGCGTGGTCACAATCTTCCATGGCAGTGGATCGAGGTCGTCTGGATCCTCATCGTCCCCTGTGGAAATCCTGGGCCGCTTTCTACCACCACCAACACCACTTCTAACACTGCCTGTAGCACCCCCTGTCCCACTGGCATCTCCACCACCACCAGTCACAGCACCACCCACAGCCGCAGGAGTACGTCGCAAAGGATGCAGATGATGCACCAACAACGCCCCCCTTGCTGTCACCAATCGCATCTTTTCAGCAACTTCCTCATTCAATACACCAAAGCTGGTGTTTCCGAAGGAGTTCCAGTAGCAGACTCCCTGCATCACCCACACTGTCTCTCCACCGCCATCAACATTGTTGTCAATAGCATCAGCATTGTCTGCATTTCCATTTCCTCCCCTCCTCCTGCCAATCCCACCCCCCCTTCCCTCTGCCAACCAGGACCGCAACACACTCCAAAGCAGGAATCGTGCAGGGATACTTGCAACACCACGCCTCCTTACTCGAAAATGGCACAAATGCAAACCTTTTCCCGTCGAATCCATACCGATCCAAATGATCCTGAGCAGTGGGGAGGTGGGATTTGTTTTGGATCCAGACGAAGAGTTGTTCTTCACGGAGGATGTTGTATGGGTTGGTGGTGGTGGGATTGGCGGTGGGATTGGCAGTGGTCAGATTGGTAGAATAAGTGGTGGTTGGCGCATCCCCATTGCCATTGTCATTGCCCGAACTGGCCAAACATTGTTCGATTGGCGATGGATCTGCCTACAGAATTTTGTCCTTTTAGCGTTATTTGTGGGAAGGTTTAGTGGTTAATGTTCCGTGATGTCATCATTGGTTTGTTTTGTTTGGCTTCTGACGGCATTGTTGATGAAAAAAGGCAGCGGGACCTGCTGCGAAAGTACTCAAAAGTTTCAGGTGTTCAATTTGAATTCCGACGTTCACCTCATCAGAAAATAGTTTGAAAAGTATTTCAATATTGTGCATGCAAATCATCCAGTGTTGTTAACATTGTTGACATTGTTGACATCGCCGCGTTGTTTGGCATTGTCAGCGTTGTTTGGCATTGTCAGCACTACGATTGTTGTGGTTTTTGACTTGTTGTGTTGCCCGGTGTGCGGTGTGTGGTTGTTATTTCTCAAATCATTGGAATAATTAGCTGAAATGTGGTTGAAACATTGGTTGAAACTTCTTTTACCTCTGACTTATGCATGGTTAGTTTTAATGCAACTGGTTAGTACAATAGGTATGGTAGTTTCACATTCACGTTCACGTGCATTTGATCGAATTTAAAATTGAAATTTGAAATCCCGTTCACCTGCAAATCAACTAATTTTTTTAGAAATCAAATTTCGAAAATCGGAAAGGTTGGCTAAAAAATTGAATTTGAATATTCTCGAGTTTTTTTCGCGGAGTCTCCCATGCAACGCGCGTAATTCGAAA
>JALLOT010019987.1:0-14313 GCA_036939595.1 Thalassiosira livingstoniorum
TACAGATTAAATTGCACCCCCGGGAGTGAGCCCTTGTCTCACCCCTAGGAACATAGTATGTATGTGATAATTATGAATGTCTGCAGGTAGGTTTTTCAAAAAAATCCGTGATACGCCGCTGACCTGGCAGCAGCCCGGACCAGTAAGTTTGTTGAGTACGTTTAGCAAGCAGTAAAGTAGACAGCAGCTCCTGTTTGGCGGAGAGTGTCCATCCGAGAACATGCACCATGGAATAGTCTGTCAAGAAGGCAAGATCAGACCCCAACCATGCACGTGCATTTTGTTTGAATTGAGTGAGGTCTTTGTTTATTTGTGCATGTGCCTCACGGGTAAGAATATTCTCTCTTTTGTTGTGTGCCACCTCATTCCTGCTATCCCAAATGGTTCGAAACATCGTTTGCCATAGTGTTGTGAGTAAAATAGTGACTTGGTCGTCTGGATTGTCGACTCTGTAGTGGCGTAGTGCCGCCTTCCAATGCCATGTGAGTAGGCCCCGCGGAAATACGTCTTGCCACCAGGGTGAAGACTTGGT
This sequence comes from Thalassiosira livingstoniorum, assembly GCA_036939595.1. Classification (NCBI taxonomy): domain Eukaryota; phylum Bacillariophyta; class Thalassiosirophyceae; order Thalassiosirales; family Thalassiosiraceae; genus Thalassiosira; species Thalassiosira livingstoniorum. The sequence goes on from JALLOT010019987.1 coordinate 533, forward strand.
CAGCACCCGCAGTGGTGGGCACAGAGGATAATGACAGTCGAATTCTTCATCTCCACATAATGTTTTCATGATTTGTAGAAACGGAATATACACGCCTGATGGAACTTTGGACACAAACAATTTTCGTTCGGCAAGCTTAAAGGCTTCAGACCGTGCTGTCCTCATAACTGATGATTTGCATTGATATAAATGTTCAAGTGAATCGTCACAGCCACAACATGGGCATTTGGGTATGTGGAAGGAGTCGTAGTTCTTTTTTCCTATCGGTAGCCAGTCATATATGAGTTTGGATATACGGATGTTGTCGGACTGAGTCCTTTTCCTGCGAGCACGCCCAATGTTGTACCACATCACATCGTCATATTGGGAGTCAGTCCAATGCCATCGTTGCTGGATATAATTCTTATGCCGTGGTTTCATTATGGCTCTGTTGATCCTATCCTCCATGTGGTTGGTTATCCACGCCCCATCGAGTTGTAGCATCGCCTTGCTTCCAGCATATGGCATTGGGTCATCGACCCCATTCATCTTGCCCGTCCGAACCTCTGATGCCAATGTGTCGCACTCTTCATTTAACACTGCATCCTCTGGGAGATCTTTCAATGGTTTATGTTTGGTTTGATGCCCCCGTACATGTTTCCACCACGGGTTGTAGCCCCTGCTCAAGCATTCGTGATTGATTGCAAGAAGGACATCCGCCTCTGGTTCTAGCATCTGCTTCGGGGACCACATTCCTTTTATCAGGCGTTTCACTCCGCCCTCATTATCCAAAGCATGAATTGGATGGTCCTTTGAGGTTGCTTGCTGAGCTGCAAGTTTAATACCTAACCTAGCTCCTTCGAGCTCTGATCTATATGATGTATTGAATCGAGACGTTGCGAGTTTAACTCCTGCTTCCAAACGTATTCCTTGATTCTGAGAGATTGCATAACATGCAGCTTCTCCTGACGACGGAAGAACAGTACCGTCGCTTACAGTAAGTTGTGACTGAGACTTGATTGGTGTTTGAGTGATTTCCCACTGTGGTACTGATTTCTTGGGATTGCCATTATACTGGTGATTGGTCCACAAGATACCGTCTTCGTATTTAGCATCTATCGGATGCGCCTCAATCTCCACTTTCTCCACGATTCCTTCCTCCTCGAACAGTGCAGAATCCGTTAATCTATTGAATTTAATGATGGTAGAACCCTGAACATGAAAGGCTGTTGTATCAGCTCGATAACTCTCGTATTGAATGTGACGTTCAACTGAGAACCATTTCCCCAGAGGCTTGTCGAGTTTCCTAGCCTTCGTCGCCTTCCGTACCATGCTTCCGCTAAAAAAGGCCTTGCGCATCCATTTGATGAACGTCTTCCATAGTTTCGTTGACGGGCGAGGGAGCTCCGGCCAGTTGAGTGTTGAGGGTGCTCTCCAATTGCCTGTCAAGTGGTGACCAGGAATGGACGTTCCACCTACATCCGCCAGATCAGCAATTGTGACTACTCGCAAGTAAAGACGGCAGTAGTTGACACGTTTGAGGACTCCCTTCGTAACTTTTGGCAAGTTAGACACTGCCTCCATGATTGCCACGTCTGACTCCCTTTGTGGTTTTGGTACCCAAGCATTCTCTATCCACACCCCGCCATTCATATGCTTAAGTCTCTCCTTCACATGGAGTATCCATCCACCATCGACATAGTCTGTTCGGAGTCGAGGGTGTTCTAATAGGGCTTTGGTGTGTCCGGTGGTTAATTGAATGGCTGAGAGTACCACCCGAATATCGTTTGCCATCGCCTTGTCCCACCGTAGTTGTCGCAGGAGATAAGACAAGGCCCTCTGGTCCTGGAGAACCTCCATCTTGGGATAGTTGATGCCTCCTAAATCAAGTGGTGAGTAAAGTACTGCCTTTGGCATGTGTCGATTTATGTTGAGTTTAGGCAAAATGAACTCATCGAGGATCGTGTTCATTTTGTTCAATTGTGTTGGCTTTAGTTGTGTGATTGGAAACGGATATGTGACTGTTGGTATTATCCTCGTGAGGAGCATGAGGTACATTTCATTCTGAGGAAGTGCTACTGGTCCAATTTTTTGAGCAAAGTCAGAGCATTGCTGAATTCTGAAATTGTATTCTCTCTCTTGGTTTCCGTCGGGTGCCATCCTATGGCCAAGACCCACGTTTGGTTCATCTATTTGGAGCTTATCAATCTTCGAGCTTGCTCCAAATGCATCGGTGAGAGTGATGCTGCCAGATGGGTTCTGCTTTAGTGTTGGAAGGTCACCCTCCCACTCCCAACACATCATCTGCCATTTGCATTTATGGAATGCAATTGCCCCACCTGTGGCAGCTAGAATCTCCGCCCATGCCTGTGCTGCTATCTCCAATGCCTGCCGAGCATTTGAGTCTGCCCGAAGCCCGAAATCCCTGCACATCGACCAGTTATCCGTATCATCGACATAACTGTCGTTGTTCTTGTCAATCATCATCTGCTTATCCGCACTGAGTAGCTGAATTCCATCACATTGTTCTCGGTGAGCCTTGAGTATAATCTGTGACTCCACACTCCAGGTGGACGCCACGTCGCCTTTCCCTTGAACCTCTCCATTCATGACCTCCTCATCTTCTTCCTGGGCGTAGAAGGATTCAGAGACTCCGTGTGCAGTCTTCACATGACGTTCCATTCGCCGGATGATTTCATTCCGTGCGAGAAGAATACTTTTTGACATCCCAAATTTTTGCGCCACAATCGATGAAATGGCTGGAATCATTCGGTCAAAGCATGCCGTAGCATCCATCATAAATAGTGCCACGGTGTGATACATTGCTCTCGAGAAATCGAAGGTCAACCGCTTTCGCATAGCTGCATCGTTTGCCGTCCTATGCGGGCGGCCACCCCACTGTTCATCACTGAGAGCGGTTGATTCTGCATTGAACATCAACTTTTTGGCAAAGAAGATCTTCAATGCAGTATTGAAATCGGCTTCCAAAATACCAATGATCCGCAGCAGATGGATCTTTCTGATCCCTTTTTTCTTTTCTAACATTATCTCAATGCACTTCCTCCATCTCTCGTTGACAATTCCATATTCAAATGGAATACTCATGATTCTTACGAAAATGCTGGTTAGGAATTCATCAGAAGCAATACATTTCCATAGGGTGTAATTGATACCCGCTGGAGAGGATGTCGTGGATTCTTGCACCTGCTTGAACCCTTCCGAAAATTCATGGGGTTCAACAGTGCCTGTGATGTCTTTGAGTTTGAGTTCTTCCTCACTCCTTACGCACTGTCTCAACAGTCGTTTTACTGCTGGTGGAAACGATTCTAGTTCAAGGTCGAGGGTGCCGTTCAGAACCGCATCTACCGACTCTGATGTTCCATGCTCACGCAAGAGACGTTCAACTGATGGATCAGTTGGAGGACTTTTTTCCCGAGCTACTTGTTGCAAGTGCCTCTTATTCCGTGCTAAAATTATGGTTTCCATCTCATTTTTGTCCGTGATTTTTACCCAGGACAACGGCGCTGGAATATGAGCCGTTATTTGATATGTGTCCTTGACAAATTCTACCTCCACCGGTGACGAGTCATCTGGTGGAACCTTGATGGTATGATGATCGTAGAAACCTTGGGAGTTTTTTCGGGAGAAAGCTTCGAAGACACCTCTGTCATAGTGGTACAATTCATCCTTGCTCATTGAATATAACCAGTGATGACTGGGAACTTCGATATAATCAAGGCCTTTTCTGCTCCCTTTGGATATTGCTGTGAGTTTCCGATGTAGTGATTTAGCTTTGGCCCTTTGAATCATTTCTTTATAGACCTTGGCTGCATCCTCTCCCTCTGCATCTGCGGTATCCTTTGCTTTCTTTTCCAGTGCTTGAACCCGAAGTTGTGCATCATGTTTTTGTGCTGCTTTCAACTGCTCCTTCGCCTTCCGCAGCTCCTTCCAAGCACCTAGTGACGTTGCATTCGCACATTCTGAGATTGGTACATTTGCATTCTCAGCCAATTTCCGAACTCTGTCATTGATTGGTCCTCTTCTGCACTTGAGAGAATGGACAGATTTCCACAGGAGATAATTAGATCCAGCCTCTGTCAGTACTGGGGATCGCTGGAACCCAAAGTTCTTTCTTCCCACTTTTTTTACCGCTGCTTGGATTGCACACTTGAGATCGTAGTCTAGTTTGTTGTATTCTTCTGTTGCGCGTGCATCTCCACCAAATTTTTGGAGCTTGGAATCCAATTGTTGGACTCTTTGCAGAGTGTTTTGGTGTTTCAGAATGTCAGTAAGGTTTTTGATAAAGTCATTTCTCTTCGGAACATGGCTGAATAGGAATTCACGATGATCTGGTGGTGGAACCACCATCTTACTTCTTCCAAACATTTCTGAGGTGTAGAAGTCGATGAATTGGAGAGTGTGATCAGAGTGCACTCCATCAAATTCACTCAGGATTCCACATCGCGCAACCCTCTCCACAAGATATTTTGACATTAGTGTGAAGTCTAACCGTCTCTTTCCACGGGAGTAAGTGGTTCGAGGAAGTTCCTCGAGCTTTTCTTTGTGTACATCTAGCAGGCCATTCATGACCATGAATTCTTGTAGCGACTTGTCACCAGCTTTCTCCCAGTCTTCATTGGCATCCAGCATGACAATCGGATCAAATCCTTGATTCCTATGCTCACTGATGAGCGTTGACAAGTCCTTGAAAATCTTAGACCGAGGATCTGGTGACAAGTCTCCTTCTGCAATCATTGCCTTCACTTGCTGCATGTAGGCCGTGTTGGGGCCTGTTACTGCACCCTTGGATTGGCACACTCTGTATGCCGTAATCACTGTGATTCCTTCACCTCCTGACCCAATTAGCTTAACCCACGTAAACCGACCCATTCTATCACTACCTCGACTCACTATTCTGCCAGCAGTTTGTCCACGTATGAATGTTGCTACTCCACCTCGGAGGTAGCCTTTCTTGGTACTTTTGCATGACGATGTGATAAGTTGCCCTCCACCAAAGTGTGTTCGTAGCCTGGCAGTCATTGCATCGGTGAGCTCTTGATCTTGATTGCAGTTCATCTCCACGCAGCCGAAAATGTCAATATCCAAAGTATTCATGACAGCACATATCTCTTCTGCTGGTTGAAATACATTTCCCATGCCATTTATATTTTGAAAAGCACACCGAACTGTGCCTTCCTCTTTAACTCGAACTGAAGACCCATATTCATTCAGTAGATCCTCCCGCTCCGTGCCTAACAGCGACAGGAAAGTGGCTGTCAGCACATTTCTCCATCTCATCTTATCAAACCACCTTATCCACTTTTCTTCCTTCTACCCTCAGCGTCCTCCAATTTTGGATCATTCTCGAAAGTGATATTGTTGTGTTTTCTGGCACTTCGAGTCAGCCTTACATTTTCTGTATCAATATTCTTGGATTGTATTTTCCTCTGCTTCTTCTTAGGTTTTGATTTCTTGTCGTGGTCCTCACCAACCACTTGCCATTCCTCATTCCCATCACCTGCAGATTTCTTATCATCTGTCACGCTCTGCGAGGTGCTCGCTTGCTGCTCCATGTCGTTGGCCGTATTTGCCTGTGGATCTCCAACACCTTGCATTTGATTCTCTACTTTGTGTTTCAGTTTGGCATCAATCTGCTGATCTCCATTTTCAAGTTCCCAGTCCTCTATGCCCTCATTCGCTGTAGGATCCAGGGTAATATTTTGTGGGATTGGGGACTGATCACGGGCTTGGAGTTTTGCACCTGAGTCCTTCACCTCAATGCTATCTTCATCTTCACTATCATCATCAAACCCCTTGTATCGTTGACGAGTTTTAACTTCCGGTATCGATGATGTTACTGAGACCTCCTCCCCATTCTCCGATACAAACTTTCTGGATGTTGGTTTTACTTCCTCAGTGCTGCTGTCACCTATTGTTTGGATTGATGCTGCATCAGCTCTGCTAGATCTATCTTCTTTTGAATTGCCATCGTCTTCCCGAGGTTGTGTGAATAACGGCAGAGACAGTGAGAAAAATTCCTCTGAATTCTCCATTAGGTCACGTTGTGCCTTCGATTTTTGTGGTGAATCTCCCTCTCCTTCACTGTCATAGCCATGTCTTGGGCTGGGTGTTTTCTCATGGAGCAAAGGACCATCTGGGTCTATCCCTTTCGAGTTGATTTGCCTCAGACGCTGACGAAGCTTGTCTTTCCATGACGATTGACTGTCCTCATCAGTGTCTGTGTCTTCTTCGCTGCTTTCATCCCCAGTACTCCCGTGGCTGTTATCTCTTTGTGGTTCTCGACTTTCTTCCGATGAACAGGACAAAGACTGTGACTCGCTACGTCGATTTTGTGCATTTTGGAGTTCCCTGGCAAGGAGTTCATGTTCTTGCTGCTGCAATTTTTCCTCTGACTCGGGTGAAAGGTGCATTGGGGACCCCTCATCACCCGATACATTGTCAGGAGTTTTCAAGGCTGATGACATCTCACTTTCGGCCTCCTGAAACATCTTGTCAATGCGATCCGCATGTGTTGGTGAATCATGATAATTGAGTTGTTTGGGATGCAGTGGAGTAACCATCCCACCTTCCGTTGACCCTGCCATTGTTTCCATTAAGTTTGCACTTCCTGCTTCCGAGTTGGTGCTCTCCTTCTTCTTAGTGGATGTCTCACTGACCACAGGATTTTTTGGTGTCATTGGAGTATTACTTTTTTCACTTGACTCCTGCAGCCCGTCTTGTGCTTTATGCATGTGCAGTGACAACTGGCCTTTTTCATCTGATTGCTTTGCATAGTCACCGCTATCCTCACATGAGCCTGGTTCTTTTGCATTCGAAGATACCGCAAGTAAGTTTTTGTTGACTATGGTGTCTGGGTCTCTCACCATGCCGTCTTCAAACTCCTCCTCATTCTTAATACTATCATTGTCTTGGTCACCATTGTCGTCTGCTTCCCTGCCTTCATCACTGGCTTCATCCGTCTCACTTCCTTCATCTTCTGCATTACCATATCTCTCGGGCTCTCGACACTCTTTCCCTTCATTTATTGCATCTACCCCGTCCGAGTTAGTTTCGTTTTCACTGCCGTTCTCATACTGGTCCTCTCCACCAGTGCTCTCTGCATCGAGTGATGCTTCACACCCCATCTCACGAAGTGCCTGTTTCAAGTTTTCATTTTCTTTGAACAGTCTCGACACATCATCTGACATGTCGACTAGATTCCTCGACATCGTTACTATAAGCTTCTCCATCTTGCCCATCTTGATCACCATAATGTCAAAGTCTTTTTTGTCGATGTCATCAGTTTGATTTTTGGATTTGTTGGACTCCCCTTCCTTCAGTTGACGCTCCAGCTCCAACACTCTGTCATTGAGCTTGATGAACTCAGGGTGTTCATCCACTGCTTGCATTGGAGATGTCATTGGTGACGATGGCATTCCATATCGTGTAGGAGTCTGGGGAGGAAGACCACTGATCGGCCTTGCCCTCGATGGGCCCACGTGATACTCGACTCCAGACACATCGGCATCTCTGAATGTTTCACTCATTAGCTGCGGAAGATAAATGTCAACGAAATTTCGCATTGCTTGAAAATCCTTCCTCCATCCCTGCAAATATACCTTTCCCTTATACATTGTATGCTGCACCTTCGTGAACGGTGCTGCAATCAGTTTATCATTGGATGAGGTTAACGCTAACGTGCCAATTAGCAGTTGTCTTAAAGTTCTTTTATTGCCCGTGACACCAGATGGCAACACATCTGGAACCCCTTTCCGAAGATCACACCCATCAGGCACATTGCTCAGTTGCATACACACACGCCGCTGAAGATACTGAGCTTGATCACTCAGCCCCTTGGTGTACTCTTTCTCCGACACGCCATTGAATAATCTAAGGTCTGCTACAATGTAATCATGGGTGGCAGGATAGCTTTCTCTCTCCTCTGGCACTGGTTTAAGCTTCATCACCAAGTCGCCTATTTCATGTTCCATCCCACGTTTGGCCATCACTACCATTCCCACTACCTTGTTCCATGTTTTAAACGTTAGTGGGGTTTGAACTCCTCTGTAGATCAATTCAAAAGAATTTCTGTCCACTGATTTCTTTGAATGTGCCCACATACGTCTCAATAGCTCTTCCTTGGCTTCGACCCCATCGTTTGCCGAAGAGTTGACTAAGAGAGCTACCGGGACATATGGAAATTCCAGTTGTTGCTTGACATTAACATAGAGTTCTTCCCTACGTAGATATCTAAAGTGCCTACTCCTTTCATTTTGGAAAACCACCTCTCCGTGTGACCGAAACCGATTGGGGTCTACTGAGCTGGTGACCCGAATTTCGCATGTTAGCATGTTTGTGACCTCATTATACTCCTTCTTTTTGATGTAGATATCCTCGAGTTCAGGTGCTTCCGCCAGTGGGTAAGCATTGGGCAGTTGCCCATGCTCAAAATCATTTAGATTGAAGGGAATCAATCGCATCATGTGACCGGTTTTGTTGACTCCTTCCAGCCGAACATTATCAAGGTAACTTGCCACTGTTTCCAGGTGGGTGCCTCTCCCATTCCTCATTGGTTGAGCCAGCCCAATTGTATAGATCGCTTCCTCCGATGTAGCATGCAGCCCTTTGCCGTACAAATATGTAACCTTCGTCTCTGCCGGTGTTGGTGGAAGTAGGGTTGGTGTGTGCTTCTTTGACGGTGGGGTTTCTACACCCCGACTCTGCCTACTGTTGTTGGCACTCGTTTGGACTGTTCTGGTTGATACTTTGGATCTTGCATCACTCCTCTGGATCTTCTGTTGCTTTCCTGTCTCCTCCTTTGATTTCGATGCTTGTACTTCAAACGTTTCCGATAGTCGACCTCCTGTATGAATTATTGACGTTTCTGGTTGCAATTTTTCAATCTGGTATCTGAGTTGTTTTGGTTGTTCGATCAAGTTCAGAAGTACATCCTCCTTGAGACTCATCAGATGCGTGAACAGGTATGATGGTAGCTCTTTCCTGTGAGGTGAGTAGTAGTTGGACAAGTAGTTCCACAGTGATTGCCCTATCGCTCCCTTCCATTCAAACGTTTTCTTTTTTCGTATTTTTTGTGGGTTGAGACCCATTTCAGCACATGGGTTGTTACACCACGATTCCTTCTCCGAATCAAGATTCTGCTTCCCATCATCATCAGTATTGTCCATTGGGGTGTTGCTTTTTATCATCCGTGGTGGCCACCATTTTGGCTTGATTCCTTTGTCTATGCTCCATTCTTTCAATTTGCCTGCTTTGGTTGCTATGTCAAGCAGCATTGGCGTATCCTCTCGTCTCATTCCTTCCATTATTGCTGCGCTCTCTCCTGGGTAGATCCGCCCTACCACCTTTTCCAACGCCTGCAAGAGGAACATCCTCTGATCAGGCGTGCTGATTTTTGCTCTGATTGCTGTGGACCCTAAAAGATCTGTCAGCTCCAATGGGACTAGAGTTTCTTCCATATACTTAGAGAAGTCACCGAATTGTGTTGTTGAAATTAATCGATCGAGTGTCGCTGGTTTTGAAAAACACTCAAGTAATGTCATTTCATCTGTCATCGCTAAAACCGCCGCAAGCTTCTCTCTGTTGCAAAACTTGCTCTTCGCCCCTTCGACTAGTAGGGTTGTCAGCACTTCGACTGCCGCATATGTGGAAAGGTCACCCAGGTCGAGGATGGACGGCTCAAGACCCACTGGTTTATTCTTTATGGCTTTCATCACTGCAATCATTTTTTCATCTTCCGTCTTGTCCTGCACTACCAGTGCTACTTTTTCTGATGTATTCGACGGAGTATCGGGAGATGTGCCCGTCTCATATTCTCTCTCGTTTGTGGTGCCCCAGCTTACCCCCTTAGCTTTTACATGAGCAGTTGTTCCTTTTGTTTCATTGTTCGTGGCTTCGTGTACGCCTCGAGCCTCCTCAGTCTTCCCCCGTTCAATTCCTGTCTGTCCCTGAGTATCCATTTTGATTGCTTCTGATGGTTTCTCCGCTCCTGTACTCTCTTCTGGACCCGTCACTACTCTCGATGCTGTTGATAAACTTTCCAACGTCTTATCTTTTTTGATCACTTCTTTCCCACCAATCTCCCCGCTCTCACTCATCTCCCCCAAGGGATTTGTTGACGAGACCTCAGATCTCTCCCCTGTTAAGTCATTTCCCGGCGCTTGCAAATCACTTGATGTCAGCTCAGGTGGTGGCTTTCCCTTTTCTTTTTCCACTTCACTGCCCTTTGCTTTTTTTGATTCATCTCTCCTCTCAGTAGTACTCATTGCCTCATTTGTTCCGCTGCTCTTTGCTTCCTTCCGCCCTGGCGGGTCGGCTTTCCCTCCGTCTTGCCTTTTTTCTCGTGATTTGTTAATTTCAGGAGATTGGGTTTGACGTTTGTTTTTGTGCTGTTCTGATTTCTTGGTGCTCTTGAATTGCGTAGCTAGTTCCGCATAATAGTTTCCCACTTTGACTTTTTCCTTTTCCTCGGTTTTGTTCAGCACTTTTATTGACTTCTTCGGCGGTGTTTGAACCCATCCTTCTTCGTTCGACTTTTTTGTCTTTAGCTCTTCTTTCTCTTGCTTAATTTTCACTGACTGTTTGTTCTGTGCCTCACTCTTGTTCACATCGTTCCCTGCCGATTCACCGCTTCTCTGCCGTCCTACGTTCCCCTCTCCTCTCCCGCTGTTTGTATTTCGTCCCCCTTGTGCTCGTCGCCTAGATTGCCACTTGTCGTCTTTGACTTTGCCTGTCTTATATTTTTTTGACTCAGAAAACCCACTCAACGTTGTCTGTTTCATTGACTTGTTCTTTTCGCCTGGTTTTTGGAGAACCGCAATGGTTGTGGATCCGTCGCTCTTTGGTGCCCCAGTTCCTCGTGATTCTCCGCCCCTCTCTACCCTCGATGCAGCCGTATCAACTCTCTCGATTCGAGCGGTCGGCGCCATTGTTGCAATATTGTGGTTTTTCTTCAAATCTGACTCTTTCTCGTTGCTATTGTTTTTCGTAGTCCTCTTTACTGTTCAAGATCTTGTTGTATCTCTGTTCTCGTTCTCACTTATCACCCCGTTGCTGCATTCTGCTGCCACCACCAATCTAGGTTTCGCGGCGACGAGACTCGTCATTGTCATTGACTTAAGTGCCTTTTTTTACATAGGAATTAGTATCAGTTTCTGTACATTTCTAGTACGTGGAGCTTCGGTTTTCACTTGAGACCAAACCGAAAAAAGTGAAAAAGTGTCATTGGACACTCAACTGATGATTTGTGCAAGTTCTTTTTCACAGTTCAACTGTCAGAATCAGAGATTTTGGCTGAGATTTGTGTTGTCTGGATGGATACAATGATTTGGGGGTACATGTTGTTTCATATCTGGTTGGTTTTCAATAGAAAGGGAGGTTAGAATTGCTGTTTGTTCAGAGGTAAATGTTGCATATTTGATATTTGGCAGTTGACACTGAGTTGATGAAACACCATCAAACCCTTTAATGCCTTCTGAATATTACTTTTCTATTTCATCTTCTATGTCATATTCTTCCCCTTTACCAACTTTTATTGCTGCTTTTGACTTAATTCTAGGAGGATTCTAACAACAAGGTACTTTTTTAATATTTGGCATGGTTGAACTGATTACAAATCAAAATTGTTACAAATGCTACATTAAACAGAAAAGATACAACAATCAGTTAGTGAATGTATTAGTACCAAACAAAAAAATGACAAATTTACTGTGCTTGTACACTGACTTCTATTGGTACAATTGGTAAGAATAAATTAAGATCTTTTAATATTTTATGATACTCCTACATATTGTTATTGGTAAATTCATCTAATACAATTTGATGTGCCCATCAATATGTATCACATTGTGTAGCTTGTAATATTGGTACTAAAACAGTGTTAAATATGTAGTATTTGTACTATTGATACTAGAATATAACTACTATAATATTGGTATGAAGGATAAAATTTTTGAGCTGAGCAGTGTACAAGAAAATAGAAGATAGAGGTAGATTGGATTGTAAAAAAATAAAAATACTAGAATCCAACCCATACCAATACTGCAATAATATCAATACTGTAAAGAGCAGTGTACCAGATACAGGATATGGTTAGAATGTACTTATCATGAAAATAACCAACAACACCCTAGACCCTAGACTCCCATGGGTACCCATGTTATACATACTTATCAGAGTCAATATATTCCAAAAACTAGAAACTGAGCTGAGAAGCAACATCACTCTACTTAATATGAAAATAGATAATTTAGGGCAGGAACCAAAAACAAAATTTGTCCCAATGAGAGTGGGTGACAGCAAAGTTTATAGTTTAGTTGGTTTATAGTTTTAATACCTTGTTTCAAGTCCATGGCCATACATTTATGCAATATGTAAAATTTATGTAAGGGTATCAGTATCAGGGCAGCAAGAGTACAAACACTGTATTTTGGTAAATTTTGATTTATCAAATGATAAATGATAGATATTACTCTAAACTACAACTACAAATTTACTAATATTTGGGTTTGATAAGGTTTGATACTAGTATTGAAAAGTTTTCAAGATGCAATTTACTTGTGCAGCTACAGATGTTTAGAATATTTGTGGAGAAGTAATTTTATGTTATTTTTTGTTGAAGAATATATTGAATAAATCAAAATCTTAACAAAAGCAAAATACAATACCAACATAATAAAAAATATGAATTCTCAGTGGTCCTAAACACATGGTATCAAAGGGGATCAAAAATGAACAGCAACCTTTCTTGAGTTGATTTCAACCATAACAAAAAACTTCTATGATCATATTTTTTAACTTTTTATTGTAAAACTTAAAAATTATTCATATTTGTAGAATAAGTAATAAACTAAAAAAATAAGAATGAAGCTCTATACCCAATGGACATTGAAAACTATTTGGTAATTAGTCTTTGCATTATAATTATGACTTACTTGATATCTCCCTTCTATACACAAAAAATCACAATACTGTTGATATAATACTGATCATTTTATTCTATACCTTGGCTTCATTAATTTTTGTATGAAAAATATGTCTATTATTTAAGACTTTTTCTTGACTGCAGTTGACAAATATTATCTTTATGAATCATTAGAATCAATTCAAATTAGTAAATTGAAAATAAGTAATATTGGCTGATTTCTTTCTTTTCTTGGTTCTATGATCCACCATAATATTTCTCTTCACTGTAATATAGTTAGATGCTGCAATTATAATCAAAGTTTTTAATTCATTTCAAATTGTTAATTTTTTGCATTTCTTTGATTAGAATCCAGCTTCTGTCATTTCAATGTCCAATTGCCTTTACATCATAGTTTCACAACTCAATTTTTAACAGTAGTGGTTACCCTTTAATGAAACTAGGTAGCAAGAGAAGTGTTCAATAGAATAAAAAATGAAATCAAAACTGGGAGCATTTATTAAAACTTTGAGCATAATTTATAATGTTATTCTTTAGGACAGATTGATTTTTTAGTTTCAAGCGGGGAAAAGGAAAAGGAAAAAATGAAAGACAAAAAGAAGGAAAGAAGAAAAGAAGGAAAACTAGAGAAGGAAAAGTAAAAAGGGAGCCAAAATTTAGATCACAAAAAATGTTGTTTGTGGTAGTAGATCATATCATTACATGTTTTTTAATTTTATAATTTCACAAAGTATTATATATTTCAAGTTGCTTTTGATATAATTATTTTGTCCAGAATTATAAATTAGCAAAAAACTCTGCATAAATTTAAATTTACATGATAATTCTTTCTGAAAATCTTCTTGGAAGCAATGTACACCCT
>JALLOT010021352.1:0-11621 GCA_036939595.1 Thalassiosira livingstoniorum
ATCCTAAATGAGGAACCGTTGCTGCCAATGCCAGTTGAGAACAATTGACACCCACATTCGCAATTCATTCGATTTCTCTGCTGTATTGCTGAATTAAATCGTAATCCGAGTTCGTACTGTGTTGTTGAATAAAATCCAAAAGGCGGCAGGAAGATCCCATATGGAGCACTGTTGCTGTCAGTTTTAGTTGAGATGGGTTGACAGCCACCTTTGGAATTGCAATTCGATTTCCTGCTGTGACGTTGAATTAAATCAGATGTGTAATTGAATTGGATTGTTGAATCGAATCCAACAATTAGCAGGAAGATCACGCATGGAGCACCGTTGCAACCAATTTAAGCAAAATAGGATGGCAGCCGCGTTCAAAAATTTTTATTTGATGTCCTGCTGCTGAGTTCTTGAATTAAATCCATGGCTGATTTGGGAGATTCACTGACAAAATCATTGGAAGTGATGTTCATTTTTGATGTTAGGCTCTTTTACATGAGTCCGACAGAGGAAACAATACATTGGCCAATAATAGTGGAGATGCGTCAACAGTTGTTGGTTTGATGGGCATGGGGGCAACTAGTTAGATAATGTGCGCCGTAAATTATGGATGGCTCCAGGAAAGCAAGAGCACGGTACAAAAGATGATGATGGAAGACGATGACTGAAGACGAGGGAAGACGGTGACGGAGATGACAGACGACACAGGAATCATCTTTGAATGGCTGTAAGTAGATGCTTTAGTTGAAGTTGAAAAGGTGGGGCTTGCGATGGCAGTGCCATTGTCAAATAAATTCTTTGAATGATGATTCTTGTCAACGAAGAAGAAGATGAATTCGGATTGGCATGACAAGAAATAATGATGGAGATACAGTGTTGTAGATTATCTCCACACAAAAACTGATGATGGCGTCTTTTTTATATGCATTGCAAGAAAGAATGACTCCACATGCTATGCTTATCTAAATTTGGACCTGTAAGAGTAGAACGTAGGAACAACAGTAAGTATAATCAGTATTGTTTTTATTTACATTGATATGGAGTAGTAAAAAGATACTGAACAGATATAGCAATAAGACTCCTGTTAGAGTAAAACATACCAGATTAGCCCTATGTAAAAACAAAAATCCGTCACGTACAAGAAATTTTTGTAAAATGATAGGTAATGGACGGGTCACGCCCAAATGTTGCGTTACCATTACCGGGTAACGGTCACGGACGGGTCACATCTTTCGTGACCGTGAGGCAATGGGAAGGTCTAGATCGTATACAGTCACATGCAGGATTGATGCATTCTCACTGCCTGAGCCAAAAAAGACAAATTTCCAGTACCGTGAAAGACAAGTACTTACTTCAAGTCCGTTTTTCCGAGATTTTAGTGTCTTGGAGGAATCGTGCAAATGTCAAGGAATGCACAGAGAATAAAAAAACACGATTTCCGTAGATTTGTACCTACAGTACTATAAGTACTTTTGGGTATCTATGTTTTGACTCAAAATCCAACAGTAAATACGCCATGTAGGCAAAATCTGCAGCACATCATCATGTTATAATGCATGCTTCACAAAATTTGAAGCAATTCATTGATTCAATTTTTGCACCAAGGAAATGCCAACCATGGCGCAAACACCATCAGATGAGGAAGATGTCAGTGCCAGTGATGCCAGTGGAGAGCAGTACCAGAGTGACGGCTCACCGCCCTCGCCACCACCACCCGCTACGAAAAAAGCAAAGAAGGGCTCCAAGGGGAGAGATGAAACCCAAACTCGCCAGGCAAGCGAACATGGCCAAAAACGCAAGCGTCAAGTAAAGAAACGTAAAAAGGCAGTCCTCCCACCACCCCCGTCTCCATCTTCCTCTTCAAGTTCGTCATCATCATCTTCCCAATCGTCTGTTTCGTCTAAGTCGTCAAAATCGTCTTTTTCTGTCGAGTCCGCAGATAATGATACTGGTAGGACATCAGAAGCTGAGGAGACTGCAGAGAACATTAGGAAAAGCAAAGCCAGGGAGGCACGAGAGAAACGCAAGAGGGAGCAGGAGGAAGAACGCATTAGGGCAGAGGAGGCTGCAAGGGCAGAAGAGGAAGAACGCATTAGGGCAGAGGAGGCTGCAAGGGAAGAAGAACAAAGAAAAAAAGACGAATTGCGTCAAAAGCTTTTGAACAGACATAGAAGGTATGAGGAGGAGCTAAGGGCTATTGATGATGAGCTCGTAGCTACTATTGAAGCAGATGAAGTAGGACAAGCAAAAATTCGCCAAGTTAATTCTAAGTGGGGGGTTGTTCCAATTATCCCCCTTAACACTTTGGGCTTCAATTGCAAAGAATGTCGCAAAACCTACACATGGGCTTCCGCAGGAAAGCATCGTTGTTATGGCCACCAGTATTGCTGTGATTACCATCCAGCAAACCTACAGGAAAAAGATCAAGAGGTGAGATGATTCAAATTTCGATTATTTTATTGCAGCAATTTTCGTTCCTTTTTTGATGCTAAAATAGCGACAAATTTTGACGCAAAAAATGACGAAACTAACAGAGACGCAGGAAGAAGTTGAAAACCAAAATTAAACGCCACAAAGAATACATGGACGCCATGATGGACGAATCACTTACTCCTGCGACAACAACAGGCCAAGACCGCTGTGCAAAGTATGATGAAGAGAACAGAAGTGAAAATGCAGCAAAAAAAGCGCCGAAAACTTCTCACAAAAGTGCGTCAAAAAGCAAGCCTCATGACAGTGGTGGCAAGACTCAGTCTGAATCCTCTGATGACGAAATGATTAGCGATCTTGCAGCAAAAAAAGCAGCAAAAACGGCATCAAAAAAACCATCAAAAAGTGGCGGCGGGGGCAAGAAGCCGGCAAAGGCTTCAGCTGCAAAAGCTCCAAAGCCGGCGAAGGCTTCAGCTGCAAAAGCTTCAAAGGCCGTTAAAGGGAAACCTCCCAGAAAACCACGTAAAACGCGGGCTACTTCAACCAAGAAATCTACTTGCAATGACTCCGATGCAGGGTCGAATGTGATAGACCTAGAAGTTGCAACAGCTGGTGCTTCTAAAGCATCCGCAACAAATTCTGAATTGTTTGAGGAGTCCGAAGAGGAGTCCAAAGAAGAGAATTTGGAAAACGAAGCAAATTTTGCGTCAAAAAATACAGCAAACATTGGTGCAAAATTGAACGATTCTTCGTCTAAAGATCCTACTGTGAGTGAAGGCAATCCTGTTGCCCAATTGATCGACAACTCCAACCAGACTCCACAAAAGGGTGCTGCAGAAAATGAAGTCATCACCATTATCAGCACGGGAAAGAAAGTTCTAGCGTCAAAATCTCTCACCTGTCCACCAAGTATTGAATCCACAAAATTCTCCACTGCCCAAACAAGTCTGTCTATCGAATCTCCGGCCACAGAGAGGACTGAAGGTGTTGCTGTAGAAACTGCATCAAAAAATGCTGCTGAAACAGGAGCAACTAACGAACATATCGATGCGAAAACTGCTGCAAAAATTGCGTCAACAAATGCGACTCAAGAGTCAAATACTGCATCAATTATTGGCGCAACAGTGGATGCAAATGCTATGGGTGGTTTTAATCTCACCCAGCAATCACAGGGCCTTACCCAGGAGACAGGTGCACCCACATCACTGGCAACTTTCAATTTCACTGTTGCTCGCGCTGAAGCTTTGTGGAGGAATCTTGCTGCATCTGTTGACAACCCGGAACTGAAATTTAAAATGAAGAGTACAGTTCCATCCTATTTCCTTCAAACGATTAGGGACGAATTAAACTTCGAGTCTTTCGACCTTGATGTGCAATTTCCTACACTGATGCCTGCTGCAAGACCTGCGATTGAGAAACTGTTGAATCCTGATGGTGACGAAGAACTCGACTTGTTCCTGCATCCCTCTAAGAGAACGATCCAATCTCAGACAGAAATGAGTCAATTGACGCAAAATACTCAGGTGACACAAAATTCTCAGGTGAGCAAAACCTATGAAGAGTGGTGGCAGGAGGAATATGAAAGAAATAGGCCACCACCACATGTGAATATTTTACGAAATTAAATGTTAGTGAATTAAAAATTGTTTATTGCTGTGTTAACTCCATCTTTGTTCATTTCCCTTTTCAAACTTGTTTTAAGTCCATTGAAACCCCTACTATAGTTGGTACTCAAGGCACGTTAGATTCAATGGCATCTACTTTTCCTGACGACAAGTCAGATAAGCTAGAGATGCGAGTTGACAGTGCAGAAGAGAATCGCAAAGATGATGCAGCAATTTCTACTGTAAAAAACGATGGTCAGGGGGATATTGAAGCAAAAACTGCTTCCGTTTTTGCTGCAAAACATGCGACAGGAGGTGCAGAAACTGCTGCAACAAGTACCACGTTTGCGCCTACTTTTGATGCAAATTTTGATGCAACTGCTGCAAAAGAAGCGGCAAAAAACGCAGTATCTGATGCAAATTCTGACTCAAAAAATGTCTCAGAAGAGGCGGAAAATATTGCAAATACTGCATCAAAGAATGATGCAAATTCTACTGCGAATCCTGACTGTGAGGTACCTGCTTTCTTTGCGCAGACTGCGGAGAACACGGTGCTGAAGCATGTTGAGCAAAGCATAGCTGCTGGAACTAGCAAGGATGGTGTGACACCAAGAACCAAAGCGATAAAAGAATTGAAGAAACTAGATGACAAAGATCATGACAAAGATGAAATTCCAGGTATTCTTAAGACGGAACTTCCTAAACGCAAAGCAAAAACTCCCTCTCGGTATGGTGATGAATAGGTATTTGGTGATATGAATTGTTGTGTTTGTTTTTTTTGATGAAGGGGTATATTTAATTAGTTTAGTTCACGAGAATATATGTTCAATATAAGTTGAAAATTTTTTATTTTCATATGACACATTGTGATACAAAATATGGACTACTTTTTATTTTTGGTTGGAGAACCATGTGGTGCAAGTCTTTTTCGTTTTGGCTTATTCTCAATCTCAGGTCCACTGCAAAGTTTTACCCCATCTCCATTGGGCACAACAGTGTCATACTATTGCTTTTTTGACTCATTCTTACACTGCAAAATTTTTTTGTGCATTTCAGAAAGACCATCTTTGATTATCGCCATTTCGTTTGGATTATTGCTATCAACTAACTCAGTAACCATTGCAAAATCTTTGATGAATTTAACATATGCATCCTCAGTGCTTTTTTTTCTTTGCAGATTTCCGCTTCGGAAGATCAATATTTTCCTTGATGTTTTGTCCAACATTTAGTTCTATGTCTTCATGCATTGGATTTCTATCCTCTATTTCGTCTAGTGTGTACTGGAAGTTCTCATAATCAACTGAACGACGTGATTCGTCCACATTCAAATCCAATATGCTGCCAAAGGAAAATAATTAAAATTTGGTGCAAATTTTAGTGCAAAATAAGACTCAAAATTGCATATGTTTTCGCACCAGAAATATACAAAAAATTTAAATAAAATTTGCGCACCCGTTTTTCACCATGTTTGTCAGAGGTGCACCAAGAGTTTCCTTCACAATGTGTCGTCTTTCAATGCAGGCCTTTTTAAAGTTTTCTTCTTTGTGAAAAAACACAGGATAAGTTTTCAAACATTCAAAACGAACATGATTTGCGTTTGGCTCATCTTGGATGATAGCAAAAATATGCCGGCACAAATGAAAACGTCGCATGAAGTGATAACAGTTACAAAGAGCGATTGCATATGTATCGGTGCCTGTGTCAAATAGGCAAAATGAAACGATCCAAGTTCTAACATAAGAAGGAACTGGATCATTATCATCAGCCCATTTCTTGTGGCACGAACGCTTCACCAGAAACTGCATGCATTTGTCGGAGGGAATTGTTGTTGCAAATTTTGAGTCAAAACGATTTCCAAACACAATTTTTTTGAGATGGTTGAACAATTTTGAATCATTTTTTTCAGGCATTGTTGCTATGAAGCCATAATTGATCCTCTCTTCCCATTGTTCAATGCAATCGATGCTGACACGGTGATTCACTGTTTTACTTAATTTTGAAAGAATTGCACTGCGTGGCTGATTGTCTTTTTGAGCTGTTATTTTTCGAGATAAAGCTTGTTCATGTCTTGTCTGCATATCGTTGTACCTGTAACATATATACACAAAAAAATAAGAAAATTTCAAGTTTTTGCATCAAAATTTACCTCGGTTTTTGCAGTAGAAAAAAGACAAAAAATGACTCAATTTTTGAGTGGACAAAAAAAAACAATTCATCACCTGATTCCCAAAATATTGTTGATGGAGTCATAAGTTTTGTAGAGCTTTGAATCAGCTTTTGGTCCAAGTTCATTTTTTTCAAAAGTAGCATTTTCAGATTCAGAGAAACAGTTGTCAGAAATATGACCCATCTCAATTGTCAAGTAATGTCTCAGACACAATTTATCCAGGAAAGGTTGAAACTTGGTTGTTATGTATTCACGCGTGAAATTTGCCAAAGATTTGTTCACGAGTTCCTTCATTTCACATGTTGTGACGTAAGCAATCAACTTGTTTATTGAATCTTTCTCTTCTCTTGCAGAGTAAATGTCATCTGTGAATGAATAAAGCCAACATTTGATATAGTACCTAAACGTATATTCATCCTCCGTGTGACAATATTTGTCAACAGGAAGGACATAATTTTGATCGATCTTTTTTTTAATACACGACATAGCGGTTAGTGCAGTAATTATTGGCGCAGAAACAGCAGCAAATTTTGCAGCAAAAAATTCTTAAAAATAAAAATTTACCTTGTGCCATTTACATAGTTTGTGTTTACCGCCACCATACGCACTGTCGTCCTTTGATAGATTTGAATCTATTGCACTGTACAAATCAATATCTTGATCTGTTGGCAGCAAGGAGGTCCACTGAAGAGCTTCTTTGCTCAATAGGCTTGGCATGACCTCGTCCACATACCATTTCAAAACCCATCTAAATTTGGCGACATGAGATTTAATGCATATGAAAAGTTGGAGATTTTATGCATTGCAACTCACCTTTGTTCTGACGGAAGAAACGCTTGGATATTGGGCAAATTTGTGTTGAATGGTGTTACACTGGTTGTGCGCATGAGTGGCCTTTTCTCTGCATTTGTTCTCCACTTTATGTCACTTCCAAGGACCCACGGAAATAACTCATGATATTGCTTTGAAGATTTTGATACCCATGCCACTCCTATCAAAAATTCATTTTCTCCTATCTGCAAACCTTCTATTATTGACTTGACATATTTCTCCGTATCAAGCTCAACAGCTTCCAAATCCTCGCTTTCTTTGTCTTTAATTTCGGCACTTTCTGAAGCAAATTTTGATGCAGTTTCGGAAGCAGTATTTGAAGCTTTTTTTGATGCAGATTTTGCTTTACGCCGTTTGCGACGAACACGAACCTTTTGTTCCGCTTCAGCATAACTTCCAGTATATGCAATGTAGTCGATATCAGGATTTTCACGAAGTAATCTCATTAGAGTTTCTGCAGTAGTTTCATTTTCTTGCACATTGTATTTCCGCATTTGAACCGTTTGCCGCAAGCCTTTTATTGCCCCTTTTGACAGCTTAAAACCCTGCGTTATGTTTAAAAATTGCTGTGTCATTGACGTGCTGCAATGACTGGCCAATAGTTTTTCTATGGTCTCCAAAAACGTATCTCCAACATCACGGATTCCCTTCTCTTCTACCAACGTTGGATTCAACTGAATGTGGTTGTTGTGTTGAAAACAGTGTGGACCACCTTCCCTCAAAAAGTAGCGACTACTTCCAATATCCAAATACACTCCAAAATGGAATGGACATTTTTCTGTTTTCTCTGTTGCTTTGCCAGTTGATTTATTAACAACGTTTTTTGCTTCATCATTTGATGTTGTTGGAGAATCTTTTTTTTGGCCCAGACGGTGGCGGGCACAACCCATTGTCAACAAACGCGTAGATCCGGATTCATTGAGTCTGCTAACAATTGTGCGAATGCCAAAACCCAAAGATGCCCATTGCCTCTCAAAGTAAATCCTCAACTGCTTTGAATTAGTCACATCAGGAGGAAGCCACATTATCTTTTCCTGCATCAAAAATGTGTGCAAATATTGAGTTAGAAAGTTGCTAAAGTTGAAGTAGATTTATCACCCAAATGTGGTGCAAAATTAGTTCACAAATTGAGCTATAATTTGACTTGAAATTTGCTTCAATTTGATATCAATTTTGCTGCAATTATTGGAGCAAGTTTTTACCTTCGAGGATCCTATGTAGTTCCTTGAGAAATGGCCATGAAACTGCAGAGACAACAATAGAAATGCTCTGTGTGAGTATTTTTTGGTGTATTTTTTTTTGATGCAATATTTGATTTTCTTACCTTGAACATGTTTTCTTTTTTCATCCAAGTCTTCAAGTCAATTTTGATGCAATTTTTGCTTTCAGGGTCAGGGTATACATCTAACAGCAACTGAGCTGGTTCCCAGTGCATGTGGTGTGAAATGCCTTCATTCAGTTTGTCTGCATCCATTTTGAAAAAAATGAATTGAAAATGTCAAACAGCTCTCTTTGTTAGAGTGACAGAGAAAAAGAGAAGGAAATGGTATTATGTATGTACTTACAATAGTACTATTTTTTGACGCCTGTGTTTGCCCTGGTGCGCAATGTCTTACTATATTGCCCTCGTGAGACACTAAAATCTCCGAAATACCGGATGTTGAAGTAATTACTTGTCTTTCACGGTACTGGATATTTGTCCATCATCAATCCTGCATGTGACTGTCTACGATCTAGACCTTCCCAAATCTTCGAGACTCTAAGAAGATTGTGAAATGGTCATGGGATCCCGTATTAGCTCAAACGTGATTTTTGTGGGACCAAAATAGAAGCCGACGGATTTCGAAATATTTCGCATGCTCATATTTGTTCCCGTTAAAGCAAGATTGTTTTTTGTTTTTGACGTCATATAACCGACAGATATAAAAAAAATCACTTTGATAAGACTGATTTAGCCAGATGTAGCTGCCTGTGACAGAGACTCTTTTCATTCCGTCAGCCAGGTCTCATCTTTCTCATTTTCTGGAATGGAAATGTGACCAGTCATGGAACCATGGGACTTCAGAAAATATCTTTTGAGATCCTACTTATCTGGATCCTATTCTTTTAAGATCCATAATCATACCATGATTATTTAATATCATTTTTATTATCTACTCCTTAGGTCAAGTGATAATGGTAATGGCCTCATGGAAGGTCCACCAAAAACAAAAATAATCAGGTACACTCAAAACTCAATCAAAGAAAAATCAAAAGATTATTTTTATCTCTATTGCGAGTATGTATAACATAATTCATTTACCTATAATTAAGATTGGTATGTCATATCAAATGTCTGTGGGAACAGCCTCTCCCATTTCCAAGCAGTTTTGGTCCAAATGTTTAAGGTGTTGACAATGGCCTTCCACTTCCCTTAAAAGGTTTCAAAGTCCAACCATCATCACCAACTTGCTACTAAGACTCTTTGTGATATCACCAGGAGTTTTATGCACCTTGGGGGACTGTAACATGTTGACATGCCCGTTTTTGAATATACTCCCATCCTGTTACATCTTTGAATGTTGCTGGCCAATCTATTTTGTTGCATCTTTGTAATCAAAAGATATCTGTTGGTTGTAAACCTTTGGTCACACAAGCCAGTTCAAGCCCATCATAAAAACACTGACTTTATCAGTGAACCTAGTTGGATTCTCCAATTTTTACTGGTTTGTTTTAAAAGGGGTATAGTTTTATCTAGTTTGTTGTCTTCAAAGGGTGGGTCATTTTCACCAAAAGATAGGGTACTTGTATGAGACAATTACTCCAAAAACCAGTTGTTTCAACAATGAACGAATGTCCTTGTTGGCATGTAATTAACATTTTCTGCTTTGAATGCATTGGCTGAGGCTTAGTATGAAAACACATAAGCAAGATGGTACCTTTAGTAAAGTATTTTCATGTTGGTACTGTGGGACTTAGTACTTGTTGTTGCCAAAGGGGTTTGTCCTCATTTAATAGTAGTCCTTGAATTCATTTGACATTTTATAGGTTATCCATACATTGGATTATTGACCACAGGAAAAATTACAAAAAATTTTACCAGTTTCTTCCTATTGAGAAACACAATGAAATGTATATAAAGTATAGTTTGTAAGTACCAAATTTTTGATTGATGAGATCTTTTGGAGGTGCATTACTTCTTTTCTCTTCATGATCAATTCATTGACTTTCGGATCAAATCACACAGAAAAGAATTTTACCATTGGGTACTTGCTAGTAAAATGAAATTTACTACATAAATCCCAATTTCAATTTTTCACCAGAATAACTAGTGTAAAATATTTTTTCTATTGTTTGTTGATGCAACCACTAGATCTGTTGACTCCTTTGTCACACGTGCACAAAATAGCTTCATGCATCAGCTGAGGTTATGTGGTTATTGAGATTGTCAACAAGTATCTCTCAACTCATTGGAATGAGAAAGAAAGAAACATTGAGTTTAAATTTGAAACGTAACATTTTGTTCAAGGGTGCTTTCATTTTTTTTGTTTTATTCAACAAAATAAATTAGCATTTTTGATCAACCAAAAGCGTAATTATAACCTTTAAAAAAAGTATTTTTGTTTCTTCCCAGGGAGATGTGATTGAATGTATTGTATGCAGCTTGTTGACAATCGCAACAATCAATTGACCTCAGTTGATGCACAAAGCTGTTTTGTGCATGCGTGATGAAGGAGTCAACGGATCTAGTGGTTGCATCAACAAACAACAGAAAAACATTATCACTAGTTATTCCATATTATACCATGGTGAAAAAATTGAAATGGGGCACTTACTAGTAACTTTTCATTTTACTAGTAAGTGCCCGATGGTAAATTTGACAATTATGATGACTTTAGATCCTAAGGATTCTCAATATCTGATCCACCAATGCAAGAAGGTATCTCAACCAATTATTTGAAGTTTCTGGTGTAATGTAGCTTCAAAGAAGGCTCCTTGACAAATGACTTTCAACTCGAACCAAGCTGGATATTAGATTAATAAAAGTAACATTAACATCCTTGTGACTGGTCATAAATACCAAGTTCAGCACCAAGAAGTAGCATTGAGTGGACCTTTTTGAGTACCATATCAGTTACAACAGATGAAATAGAGAAGTTTCTTATCTATTGTAGTATTATTAGTGTATGCTCTACAATCAAAATTATAGATGCTGCCCATCCTGGAAAATCTGTTCCCTCATCTGAAAGTCTGAGACATTCATGTAGTCCATCTGTTGAAGGGATTGTTGTGGTTTGGATAGACAATTTGGTTCTCTTACTCCATCTTGAATTTCATTCTCTTGAATTCTTGATATCCAATTGAATTTCATCTCTCCAAAGCAAGAAAAATGCCCAATTTCATTGGTAAGCAAGACCAATATGTGTGCACTTCAAGGCAAAGCATCCTTATTTTGACAATGTGTGGACAACCCAACTTTGGGATGTCACCCACTTTTTTCCATTATTTCAACCATGTGGTTGCGAGTCAGTCTCTTAGCCAGTCAATTTTATTGTCTACCTATTTGAGTGGATTGATGGTTAACATCTTCACTCTCTCTCTCTCTCTCTCTCTCTCTCTCT
>JALLOT010023096.1:0-10000 GCA_036939595.1 Thalassiosira livingstoniorum
CGGAGGAAACCTTGGGTTTTCGGGGTATAGGATTCCCACCTATATTTTCGTTACTCAAGCCGACATTCTCACTTCTGCTTCGTCCATATCCGCTTACGCTAATACTTCGATCTACAACAGAACGCTCCCCTACCGATATATAAAGTATATATCGGTAGGGGAGCGTTCTGTTGTAGATCGAAGTATTAGCGTAAGCGGATATGGACGAAGCAGAAGTGAGAATGTCGGCTTGAGTAACGAAAATATAGGTGGGAATCCTATACCCCGAAAACCCAAGGTTTCCTCCGGAAGGCTCGTCCGCGGAGGGTAAGTCAGGACCTAAGGCGAGGCTGAAAAGCGTAGTCGATGGACAACGGGTTAATATTCCCGTACCATTTTTTATTGATATCGAGGGACGGAGAAGGCTAAGCTAGCCGGATATTGGTTTTACCGGTTTAAACGTTCAAGATGTTGAGAAACGGAGAAAACGTTTTGAGTTGAGACGTGAATACGAAATACTACGGTATTGAAGTAGTGTATGTCATACTTCCAAGAAAAGCTCGCACTGTCATAAATAAAAAATGCCTGTACCATAACCGACACAGGTGGGTAGGTAGAGTATACTAAGGGGCGCGAGATAACTCTCTCTAAGGAACTCGGCAAAATAACTCCGTAACTTCGGGAGAAGGAGTACCTTACTTTGTAAGGTTGCAATAACAAGATCCAAGCAACTGTTTATCAAAAACACAGGTCTCCGCTAAGTCGTAAGACGATGTATGGGGGCTGACGCCTGCCCAGTGCCAGAAGGTTAAAGAAGTTGGTTAGCATCAGCGAAGCTGATAACTGAAGCCCTGGTGAACGGCGGCCGTAACTATAACGGTCCTAAGGTAGCGAAATTCCTTGTCGGGTAAGTTCCGACCCGCACGAAAGGCGTAATGATTTGGATACTGTCTCGGAGAGGGGCTCGGTGAAATAGACTTGTCTGTGAAGATGCGGACTACCTGCACCAGGACAGAAAGACCCTATGAAGCTTTACTGTAACTTGAAATTGAAATTGGACTTTATTCGCGCAGTATAGGTGGGAGGCGTTGATTTTAATCTTGCGGGATTATTGGAGCCATTAGTGAGATACCACTCTTGTAATGTTAGATTTCTAACTTTGAATCATTATCTGGTCAAAGAACAGTTTCAGGCGGGCAGTTTGACTGGGGCGGTCGCCTCCCAAACGGTAACGGAGGCGTACAAAGGTTTCCTCTGAACGGGTAGAAATCGTATCTAGAGTGTAAAGGCATAAGGAAGCTTGACTGTGAGACCTACAAGTCGAGCAGGGACGAAAGTCGGTCTTAGTGATCTGACGGTACTGAGTGGAAAGGCCGTCACTCAACGGATAAAAGTTACTCTAGGGATAACAGGCTGATCTCCCCCAAGAGTTCACATCGACGGGGAGGTTTGGCACCTCGATGTCGGCTCATCGCATCCTGGGGCGGTAGTACGTCCCAAGGGTTGGGCTGTTCGCCCATGAAAGCGGTACGCGAGCTGGGTTCAGAACGTCGTGAGACAGTTCGGTCCATATCCGGTGTAGGCGTTAGAATATTGAGAGGAGCCTTCTTTAGTACGAGAGGACCGAGAAGGACATACCTCTGGTGTACCAGTTATCGTGCCAACGGTAAACGCTGGGTAGCTATGTATGGAGTGGATAACCGCTGAAAGCATCTAAGTGGGAAGCCCACCTCAAGATAAGTATTCTCATCACGTAAGTGAGTAAGGTCACGGTAAGACTAACCGTTTGATAGGCATTAAGTGTAAGTATAGTAATGTATGTGCTGAGATGTCCTAACAGACCGAGGACTTGAATTTTAGAAATCTTTAAGATATTGAAAATATCTTAAAGATCTTTTTGCTTTGGTGTTTTTAGTGTACTGAGCGGAACCACANAATATCTTAAAGATCTTTTTGCTTTGGTGTTTTTAGTGTACTGAGCGGAACCACACTGATCCATATCGAACTCAGTTGTGAAACGTTATAAATCGACGACAATACTTGGGGGGGGACCCCCTGGGAAGATAGTTCAATGCCAAAGTTTTAAAAATACCTAGCAAAGTTAGTCACTTAAAAATAAGTGTTCAGGGTAAAAAAAAAATTATTCTTAAAAAATATTTTAAGTTTTGTATATAATATTAAGTATGACACTAGTCATTACTATTATTTTCTGTATTTAAAATTTTAACATTTCTAGAGGACTATTAGTTATGGATACTCGTTTACTAGTAATTGCTGCACCTGTTTTAGTAGCAGCATCATGGGCTTTATATAATATTGGTCGTTTAGCAATTCAACAAATCCAACGTTTATCACGTTAATAAATAATTACAAGGCTAAAAAGATTTAAAATAGTCTTGTAATTATTTTTTTATAGACTAAAAACAATTTTTTTTAATTTATTTTTTCGGCGTAAGGTGAACAAATCTAGACAAATCAAATTCTATTTTGTACAATGAATTTAAATTAAAAAGTTATCTTAAATAAAGATAAAAAATCATGGCTGTACCTAAAAAACGAACATCAAAAGCAAAAAAGAATAGTCGTAAAGCTAATTGGAAAAAAAAAGCTGCAAAATCAGCACAGAAATCTCTTTCATTAGCAAAATCTATTTTACGAGGTAAAACTACGAGTTTCGTATATCGTCTTTATGTAGATGAATAGATTTTAAATTTTCTTAATAAGAAAATTTAAAAGGAATTTAGTTTCTAATTTTTCATAGTAACTTATTATATATAAAATGTAATGTTAGCGGATGTGGCGAAATTGGTAGACGCGCTAGATTTAGGTCCTAGTAACTTTTGTTTTGAGAGTTCGAGTCTCTCCATCCGCAATTAAAAAATTCTTTCATTAACTCTTTTAATCTTTTCTCTATGGTTCTTCCATTTACCCTACAACAGTTACGTATTTTTAAAGCTATTGCTTCTGAAAAAAGTTTTACCCGAGCGGCTGAAATTTTGTTTCTCTCACAACCTTCATTAAGTAAACAAATTAAAACTTTAGAAGATCGTTTAGGAATTCTATTATTGAATCGAACAAATAATAAACTATCTTTAACTGAAGCTGGGATTGTTTTTCTTCAGTATTCAGAAAGGATCCTTGCTTTATGTGAAGAGAGTTGTCGAGCTTTAAATGATTTGAAAGATGGTGAACGTGGAAACTTAAAAGTTGGGGCAAGTCAAACGATTGGAGCTTATCTAATGCCACGTATCTTAACTTTATTTGCTCAAAATTATCCGCAAATTAACTTAAACATTGATATTGATTCAACTCGAATTATTGCAAAAAAAGTTGCAGATCGAATTATCGATATTGCTATCGTAGGAGGTGATATTCCTAGTGGTTTAAAAAAAAATCTGGAGATTGAAGACTTTGTTGAAGATGAATTAATATTAATAATCCCAAAATCACATCCCTTTGCCCGAAAAAGAAAAAAAACTATTAGTAAAGATGATCTTTACCATTTAAATTTTATAACATTAAATTCTAATTCTACAATTTATACATTTATTGAAAATATTTTGATTCAAAATAATATTCAAACTAAACAATTTAATGTTATTATGGAATTAAATTCCATTGAAGCTATAAAAACAGCAGTAAGTCTTGGGTTAGGGGCTGCTTTTGTATCGTCTTCAGCTATAGAAAAAGAAATTGAATTAAAAACAGTTGAAATTATAACAATTGAAAATATTAAAATAACTCGAACATTATCTATTATTACAAATCCTGATTCCCATCGGTCTAAAGCTTTTCATTTTTTTTACAGTGAATTATGGTTACTCAAAAATTTATAAATTTATTTAGTTTGAATTAAAGTTGACTTAATTAAAATTTATCTTGTAATATTATGCTATAAAAATAGAAACTTTTAAATTATGAGACACAAATTCTTGTATGCAACTGTAGAAATTAGTGGTACACAACTGATTATTGAACCTGGAAGATTTTATGATGTTAATTATATTCCAGGAAAAATTGGAGACATAATTACTTTAGACAAAGTCTTGCTTAGTGAATTTTCAACAATTTCTTTAGTAGGTAAACCTTATTTAAAAAATGTAAAAATTTACGCAGTGCTTCTTAAACATTTGCGTAGTCGTAAAACTATTGTTTATAAAATGCGTCCAAAGAAAAAAACCCGTAAAAAACAAGGTCATCGACAAAATTTAACTCGAGTTCAAGTTATAGGTGTAAGACAATAGCAGAGGTTTATTACGTTTTGAATATAATTCAGAACTAATTAAAAATACACAATTTAAATATTAATTAATAATTAACGAAAATTAGATATGGCTCATAAAAAAGGTGCAGGTAGTACAAAAAATGGTCGTGATTCAAATGCAAAACGCTTAGGTGTTAAAAGATTTGGAGGTGAAAAAGTAAAAGCTGGTAGTATTTTAGTTAGGCAAAGAGGAATGAAATTTAAACCAGGCTTAAATGTCGGGTATGGAAAAGATTTTAGTTTATTTGCATTAATTGATGGAACTGTAAAATTTGATTATAAAGACGCTCAACACAAGCGAGTAAATATTATTAGTTAGTAGAACTAGAACTTTATCAATTTTTCAAAATGCTAAAAAATCCATTTATTAAAGATTCAATCTCAAATAAATATCAACCATTGATTAATCAAATTAATGGGCTAGAAAATAATTTAAAAACATTAACTGATACGGAATTAAGAAATAAAACTTTTCAATTAAAAAAACAATACCAAGAAGAACAAGACTTAAATTTATTAATTGCGGAATCATTTGCAATTACACGGGAAGCAAGTTTAAGAACTTTAGGTCTCCGTCATTTTGATGTTCAATTAATTGGAGGTTTAGTTTTAAATAGTGGAAAAATTAGTGAA
Source organism: Thalassiosira livingstoniorum (assembly GCA_036939595.1). NCBI lineage: Eukaryota > Bacillariophyta > Thalassiosirophyceae > Thalassiosirales > Thalassiosiraceae > Thalassiosira > Thalassiosira livingstoniorum. Next base: position 4,877 of record JALLOT010023096.1, read on the forward strand.
ATGCGGACGGGTGAAGGAAAAACATTAGTGGCAACTTTACCAGCTTATTTAAATGCTTTAACAAATAAGGGTGTTCATATTGTTACTGTAAATGATTATTTAGCAAGTCGTGATCAAATTTTAATGGGACAAATTTATAGATTTTTAGGGTTAGACACTGGTTTAATTCAAGAAGATATGTCTTTTTTTGAACGACAACAAAATTATAAAGCTGATATCACTTACGTAACAAATAATGAACTGGCATTTGATTATCTTCGTGATAATATGGCCTCGAATTTAAATCAAATTGTTTTACCTAAATTTAATTATTGTATTGTAGATGAAGTTGATTCAATTTTTATTGATGAGGCACAAGTTCCATTAATTATTTCACAAGCTGTAGAAACTTGCGTAGATAAATATATCGTTGCATCAGAAGTTGCTGAATATTTAGAGGTTAATGTTCATTTTAAAGTAGATGAAAAAAATAGAAATATTATCCTGACTGAACAAGGAACGGCACAGATTGAAAAAATTTTGCAGGTTGAAGATTTATATAATCCTAATGATCCTTGGATTCCGTATATTTTAAGTGCTATCAAGGCAACCGCCTTATTCTTCAAGAATGTACATTATATTATTCAAAATAATCAAATTATTATTGTTGATGAATTTACAGGCCGAATTATGCCGGATAGACGATGGAATGATGGTTTACATCAAGCTGTAGAAGCAAAAGAAGGGGTTCCAATTCGACAAAATACAGAAACAGCCGCATCAATTACTTATCAAAATTTTTTCTTATTATATCCTAAATTATCAGGTATGACCGGAACGGCTAAAACCTCTGAATTAGAATTTGAAAAGATTTATAATTTATCTGTTGAAGAAATACCAACAGCTCGGCCAAATCTTCGTCAAGACTTGCCAGATTTTGTTTATAAAGATAGTTTAACAAAGTGGACTGCTATTGCAAATGAATGTAAATCGATTGCAAACACAAAACAACCGATTTTAATTGGAACAACAACAGTTGAAAATTCTGAAATGTTAGCAGATTTGTTAAAGGAATATTATCTGTCTTACCAATTATTAAATGCAAAACCTGAAAATGTAAAACGAGAATCTGAAATTATTGCACAAGCAGGAGAAATTGGAAGTATTACAATTGCGACAAATATGGCAGGTCGAGGAACAGATATTATTTTAGGTGGAAATATTACATTTAAAATTCGTAAACAACTTTATAATATTTTGGTTTTATATAAAAATCAGAGTAAAGTAACGTTATTCAATAATATTTTTCCATTAACAAAAGATCTTAAATTTACTTCTAATAATTTTTTAAGTGTTTTAAACTCACTTATCAATGATTCGAAATTTTTAAGTTTATCTTCAACTGGAATTTTAAAATTTTTAAACGAGATTGATCAAATTCGAATTCCTAAAATTCCATATCAATGTTCAATTAAATTTTTATTAACTGAATTATCTAAATTTGAGAAAAAAAATCAAAATATTAATAACAAAATTGTTAAAAATTTAGGAGGACTCTATATTATTGGAACTGAAAGAAATAATTCCCGTCGTATAGATAACCAATTACGAGGTAGGTGTGGAAGACAAGGTGATCCAGGTACTTCAAGATTTTTTTTAAGTTTAGAAGATGCGTTATTTAGAAATTTTGGAAGTTCAAAACTTCAAAATTTTATGCAAACCCAACTTTTAGATGATTTACCATTAGAATCAAATTTATTAACTAAAAGTTTAGATGCTGCTCAGAAACGAGTAGAGGAAAGAGATTATGATGGTAGGAAATATTTATTTGATTATGATGATATATTAAATAAACAACGTAATATTGTTTATTATGAACGAAGAAAACTTTTAGAAAGTCAATCTCTTCGTGAAACAATTTTAGCCTATGGTGAACAAATTATTAAAGATATAATAAACTTATTGAAAGATCCGAAGATTAGTAAAAATAGTTATCTAATTGAAGAATTATTTAAAACAAAATTAATAAGTTTAAATTATGATTTAAATAGTATTGATTCGTTCGAGTTAAAAACTTATTTATTCCAAGAGTTTTGGTTATCTTATGAAACAAAAGTTTTAGAATTTGAAATCTGTCAGATTGGTTTAATTAGATCTTTTGAACGTACAATTATTCTTTATTACACTGATATTGCTTGGAAAGAGCATTTACAAAAAATTTCATTATTACGTGATGCTGTTGGATGGAGAAGTTATGGCCAACGAAACCCTTTATTTGAATTTAAAGAAGAAGCTTATAATCTATTCCAAAATCGAAATATAACAATACGGCATTTACTAATTCGTGATTTTTTACATTCTTTTATTTTATAATTATCAACTTTATTTTTATTTAAAAAATTATATTTATGACAAAACGCACCTTATCAAATAAAACTCGTTCTTCTGTTTTAAAAGTTTCAGGTTTCCGTGCTCGGATGGCAACAGCTGAAGGAAGAAAAATAATACGAAATCGTAGAAAAAAGGGCCGGAAAAAATTAACAATTCAACGTTAATTAATAAATTATTAGAGTTAATGAGTTTTGTTTGCTCTAATAATAAATAATTTTTTATATAAAATTAATATAATAATAATTTACTAAAAAGTATTGTAATAAAACGATTTTATGAAATTTACTGATGAATTGAAACTTTTACTAAAAGCTAGATATCCAATAATTTATATTAATACAATTGAGGAAGATCGAGTTGAATATATTATTCGCAAATATATTAAAACAAGTTTAAATAGAAGTATTTACAGTTGGGATTTTGTTGATGGGTATACTAATAATCCAAACAATGAAGGATTTGGAAAGCGAAATCCAGTTCAAGCACTGGAACTTATTGAACGATTGAATGCACAAACACCTGCACTCTTTTTATTAAAAGATTTTAATAGATTTTTAACAGATATTTCAATTTCAAGAAAATTAAAAAATATAAGTAGAATTTTAAAACTTCAACCAAAAACAATTATCATTATTGGCTCAGAATTAAATATTCCAAAAGAATTATATGATTTAATTACCGTATTAAAATTTCAATTACCGATTGAAACTGAAATTAATTATGAATTAAAACGATTAATTGAATCATTGAATATTGAAGTTAATCAACAAGTTTTAGAAAGTTTAACAAGAGCATGTCAAGGGCTATCACTTGAACGAATTCGCCGTGTTTTATCCAAAATTATTGCAACTTATAAAACGATTGATGAAAATAGTATAAAACTTTTATTAAATGAAAAAAAACAAATTATTAGTCAAACAGAAATTTTGGAATATTGGTCAGTAAATGAAACAATTTCGAAAATTGGTGGAGTGGAAAATTTAAAAGATTGGTTAAAAAAACGAAAAACCTCTTTTAGCCTTCAAGCTTCTAATTATGGTTTACCTACTCCACGAGGTTTATTGCTTGTTGGTATGCAAGGAACTGGGAAATCATTAACCGCAAAAGCAATAGGTACAGAATGGCAACTACCTTTACTCAAATTAGACGTTGGAAAACTTTTTGGAGGAATTGTTGGTGAATCCGAATCTCGTCTTCGACAAATGATTGAGTTAGCAGAAACTATATCGCCTTGTATTTTATGGATTGATGAAATTGATAAAGCATTTAGTAATAATGATAGTAAAGGAGATAGTGGAACTAGTAATCGTATATTAGCGACTTTTTTAAGTTGGTTATCCGAAAAAACAAAGCCTGTTTTTGTCGTTGCAACAGCTAATAATGTAGATCTTATACCCTTAGAAATTATTAGAAAAGGCCGTTTTGACGAAATTTTTTTTTTAGATTTACCAGACAAACAAGAACGAGAACAAATTTTTAAAATTCATATTCAAGAATTCCGACCTAATCGATGGAAATCATTTGATTATTCAAAATTAGCACAACTTTCTGATGCATTTTCGGGAGCTGAAATTCGTCAAAGTATTATTGAAGCTATGTATTATGCTTTTNGCACAACTTTCTGATGCATTTTCGGGAGCTGAAATTCGTCAAAGTATTATTGAAGCTATGTATTATGCTTTTTATGAAAAGCGCGAATTTACAACCGAAGATATTTGTTTAGCATTAACCCAATTGATCCCACTTTCTCAATTAGAAAATGATCAAACATTGAAACTAAAAAATTGGGCAGTATCAGGTCGGATTCGACTTGCTTCTTCAAAATCTATTTCTATAAGTTAATATTTTTATGAAACAAACTATTTTTAAATCAATAGCAGATTTAAGATTTGCAATCTTCATTTTGTTAGTGATTGCCGCTTTTAGTGTTATTGGAACAGTTATAGAGCAAGATCAGTCAATTGAAACTTATAAATTAAATTACCCATTGAATAATAGAGTATTTGGGTTTTTATCATGGGATATTATTCTTCAATTCGGATTGGATCATATATATAAAACATGGTGGTTTATTACTCTAATTATATTATTTGGAATAAGTCTATTAACTTGCACTTTCTTACAACAATTTCCCGCCTTAAAAATTGCTCGTAGATGTCAATTTTTTCGAACAACTCAACAATTTTGTCGATTAAATATTTCTACAAATTTACAACATCTCTCTATTTCACAATTATTATTTAAAATAAAAGAAAATAAATATTCTATTTTTCAACAAAAAAATATCCTATATTGTTATAAAGGAGTAATTGGTCGAATTGCACCTATTATTGTCCATTTCAGCATGATTTTAATATTAATAGGAGCAGTTATTGGATCACTAAGTGGATTTAAAGCTCAAGAAATTGTTCCTAAAACAGAGACTTTTCACATTCAAAATATTTTAAATAATGGGCAGTTGACGTTTATTCCTAAAGTTTCAGTACGAATAAATGATTTTTGGATTACATATACAAAACAAACAACCATTACACAATTTTATTCTAATATATCAATTCTAAATAAAAATGGAAATGAAATTGAACAAAAAACAATTTTTGTAAATTCTCCTGCAAAATATAATGGAATTGATTATTATCAAACAGATTGGAAAATAATTGGTTTAAGAATCAGAAATAAAGATTTTTCAGTTTTTCAATACCCATTGGTAAATTTACCAAACAGCCAAGAAAAAATTTGGTTGACTTGGATTTC
>JALLOT010023199.1:0-10686 GCA_036939595.1 Thalassiosira livingstoniorum
TATCTTATTATGATGAGCATTTTGGTTCTGACTTTTCATACTTTCACAAATCTATTATTGTCAATGTCTTAGATTAAAATCTAGTGCTGGCATTAAAGTATTACAAGAGATCCCGTACAAGTGTCACCCATTTTCATTTACACCATCAAAATAAATGTTCCCACCATGGTGAAGTGCAACAACCAACCCCAATGGGTCTGGTTTAGATTGCCCTAACTTGGTTTGGAGTGGAAATGGTGGCAACAGCCTCACTACGGCCAATTTCAATCTTGAAAATTTGACTTCTCTAAAAGGGGTAGTGCCTCGTCCTGTAGGGGTTGTACCAAGATGTACGTAGGAACTAAAAAACTATTTGACCAAAAACTTCCAATTTTCAGAGACAGTTGCGTAATTCGATAATCATCCTTTACGAAACAATTTGCCAATAGGGAAGACTAAATTGAATGAACAGATGCTATTATCTAGTGTTATTTCTCTTAGTTGCATTCTATACTGTAGTCGTTACAAACATGTAACAGATAAACAAAGAGGTGGCACTGCAAATACAATTGTGGTCATGAAAGTGTTTCGGCAGTGAAACAATGATTTGATTTGGCGAAATAATCTTGCGATGACACCTAGAAGTAAAGTCTACTTTCCGGCCAACAACTACTCAATGTCATTGGCCATTGGACTAGGTACTTTGCGACAAAGAGCAGCGATGTCAGAGCAGCTTAATGACGAATCAGCGCTAGGGGATGACGTGAAACGAAGAAAAGATCAGGGACCGAGAAGATCAGGATATGCATCAAAGAGCAAAATTAATACATCACTTACATCGGAAAGATAAGTCAACCACAATCTCCGTCCGCGGCGTTGTCTGACCCCAAACGCTTTCCGATTGCTACTGGCAGCAGGGAATGCTGACGAGAAGCTGGCAAGTCTAGCCGGCGTGATCGTTCAGTACTATGCACAACAGAACGATCGCGACGAAGTAGTTCTGTTAAAGGAAAGGGGGGGGAGCATAAAACGCGTCAGTTTAATCAAACAATCAGCTCCAATTGGCTTTTGCCGATATCAGAGGCTACAAGGATTAAGAATGAAGACAAACTCACCTCACACGAGAACAATTTCTTTATTGGTGCTGAAACCAAGCACAGCAGGTTATGCGAATTAGCTCAGCCCCCTCTCGTTGTCGAATGATGGTTTCATTTACATATCGGGCTCGTGTCGAGCTAACACCCGCAAGAAGATTGCAGCCGATAAAAGGGTAGAACTGTGTGTTGTTATCTGGCGGTGCCACGCGGATCGCAGCAGAAGAAGAGGACGATAAGGAATGAGAAGCACCGGAGAAAATAAAAGAGCTCTAAAACAAAAAATATTCCTGCCGCATCCATCATCTTACTTACCTACATCAACAACTAGGTAGCCAATCTCTGTTGTTCACTAACCATTGGTGATTATTGAACTACTGGCGGCATGGAGTGCTCAGGAGCAGCCCCGATATTCACGGTAACTCGACCTCACTCGATGCCACGCCAATCGTTGACCCCGTCCTAAGTACACAGTTTTGGAGCGACAGTTGCGAAAAACGTCGTGTGAGGGTCAAAATAATTGCTACCATTGCGAAGAAGACGGAGTTCTTGAAACAGCAAACCTTACGTAGCCAGAACAGACAACGTGTCCGCGAGTGCAGGCCCCATGGTAATCAGGTTTTTCAGCCAAAAAAAAATAGAAAAAAACATCATTTCGGGTGCTGCCGTCGACGTACAACCGTGACAACAGAACATGCTCTCCCATGCTGACAAACAACAATGTCACTCACCAGCAAAAGTATTGCAAGTGTTGTCGGGTTTTGAGGCACTTGCGCTGCCAAAAGCCGCCGCCAGGCACCATTTTGTAGCCACGACCGAAAATTGGAAATGATCTGATCGTCGACGCCGAACAATGGCTGGTCTAAATGGCTGGCGAAGGCGACGTTGCGCGCCACCATCACCAGTCCCACTTGGCATACTAGTTCCTAACTATGTAAAGAAGATCTGTTCAACTTTATTGACGACAAAACCCCTGTTAACATTGGTTTCGCTAGCACTGTTTACTATAGTGACACTTCTTTCCAATTTTCAGGGTGGGGCACTTCCCCTATACCACTTGTATCTTCCAGCTTTAGTCAATTTTCTTTGACCAATATGTATATACCAAAAAATTACATTAGGAATTCGTATGTAGGAATTTTTTATTCATAGGGGAGAGTACCGTGGATAAAGGTAGATAGACTGAATGGGCATTGACTCGCTCTCGCTCGACCAACCGGCAAAAAAAACATTTCTAATCAGAAGGTAGGTATCTTATTGTAGGTACCTACTTACTTCTTATGGTACAGTACGGTAGGTATGTAGGTTTAACGTACCAGTTACAAGTAAGATAATCTACCTCTCTAGAGCTACCTTACATAATAATATGATGCAGAGAGAAACTGATATTTTTTTCAAGCATGTCTGTATTTCTGTGTCTGTCTGCTTCTGGCTGTCAGGTGTCTGAGAATCTCTCCAGAGATTTATTCTCATGTAAGAATGGTATGGTATTCATGGCATTAGCATGATATTACTAATGTTTCAAATTACTTTATACAAACAAAAAGTGATATCCATCAAATTTCAAAAATCAAAACAATATTTACATGTCATATCAGGTAGATATTCAATCATTAAAAAGAAGTTGAGTATTTCTTAATGCTTTTGAAATTTACTGTATTGGAACAAAAATGAATGGTGGCCAAAAGGGCCAGATATGTGTTGGTTATCCATGTCAGTCTAATTGCATGAGTATGTTGCACTTTCAAAATGTTTCATTTTCAGTAAATATCATTTAAAATTATCTGTATATTTTATGTATGATAAGTCAAATATTTATTGTATAGAGAAACAAAAGACAATTTTCAATGTGTAGAATTTCCAGACACTATACCACCACAAACAATTTGCTGTAAAAAACAATCCAAACAATGTGTTTTCTGTAAAACAAAACAAAAAATTAAAATATCAATATTTTAAAATATGAAACATGTTTAAAATAAGAATACTAACCAACTCCCAAAACACATAATTTGTCACAAAAATTGAATTGCTACTACAAAAATTGTTACTTTTTTCATTGTGTCTCATTCATGAATTATGTGTTAGTATTTCATTAGAAATTTCAATCAGTTCAGAGTCACTTGAAAGTTTTTCATTGATTTTGATTAAACAAAATGGATGATTACTTGAAAAGTTTACTAATTGTTTTGGTTTGTGAGCAAATGCTTTTTCATAAGCAGTACTTGAAGCCAGCTTACTAATGTTGTATTATATTTTTCAAATTAGAAATATCTATTAGTATAACAATAAACTCAAAAGTAATTTCCATTGTCATCTAATGGGCTATATAAATTTTTGTGTAGTGAGGGTTTTGAAAAATAAGTTTAATCATTATTGCATGATGTTTGACTTTGAAATATCATAAACTATCTTTTAAAATAACAAACCTAATTTCAAAGCTTAGGGTCTTAAATTTATTTCAGCTTCTTTTAGGAGCAACGCACTATGAAACTATTTTCATTGTATGTGTAATATTTTCTAATGTATGAGCTGTGTGCCAACCATAGTTGCATGGGTTAAAGACTATATTTGAAAGCTATCTAGTTTGATGCAAAATTTACTCATAATGATATCCTTTTGAATACAACTGACATATTTTTATTGTTAATGTGAAGTGTAGCATAATGATTCATGTATTTGTAGATCTGATATTTGGAGAAGAAGTGCATCTTGTGCTACTGTTTGGAGTGCATCTTAGTCTCCTTTTAGATAATTATTGTAAATGGCATACCATCATAACAGCAGGAGTTTTCATTAACAATGTGAATCAAACAAAAAAATAGAGAATAAATATTTTCAAACAACTCATTTAGCTATCTCTAGGTTGACATGGAGTGGATGGAATTCATTATTGTGATGAATAAAATTGGAGCAAAGAAAATAATACTGAGGAATGTGGTACTTTTGTTCAAGACATGAACTGAGGAGAAAAATAATTTTAATATTCAAATGGTTATTCAATGTAAAAAATTATTATCATTAAGTGTACATTGTAGCTCCTGCGTACCCACTTCACGCAACCTATCATGATCAGTGGGACCTTCATATTCAGATAACCTTTGTCTTTCAAAAAAAGTCACATATTTTTTTTTGTGTCTTGATTTAAAAAATTCTTTGTGGTAAGATTTCCATATATGCTGAAACAAATGACAATTCTGTACTTCTGGCCACTTAAATTGCACATTTGACTCAGTATTAATGTCTAGTTTGATCAAAGCAGGTTGTAAGCGATAATACAATAGCAAAACACAACAGTCTAGCTGATTCATGCAGGAAAGTCACTTACATTTTTTACATCCTTCAGGAATAGTCAACAAAATTGACGAGTTCTACGTGGGAAGTCAATATTCATTGACCAAAGCCCTGGTAATTATGATTAAAATTGGTATGGTCAAAATCGTATGGTATATCTGACTTTGAGGTTGGTACAATAAATAGACCTAAACTATCATCTTTTAGGTAGATGATAAATGACTGCCTCGCTCCTTTCTATTCGTTCTCTCATGGGGAGATATTTACTTTGGTAAAATATTTAAAATAATATTATAATATCGTCTACATAGAATTCTTCTTCTTTGCAGCCAGCCAAGCACGCAAGCGTGTAGTACAGTGTACCATATCACATCAGGTCACATCATTTTTTATTCCGAGGAACTATTGTACCATATTATTATCCTATTATTATCTCCTCAAAAAAAAAATAGAAGGTACAGTACTCCTTCCAAAGAGGTTTAATATTACGAATATTATCATTTTCTTGATGTCTTTAATAGAAGTTTTTGAAGCAAACAAAACACATCAATCAATTACATCAGCAAATGATAAACTAATGACAACACAGATATTATTAAACAAGCTAAGTACATAATATGTATTAAAGATAACTCAACTAATTGCATGTAAGTTTTGTTTTAATTTACCATTAAGTAGAAAAGAATTTTCTTTAATAAAAGACCCTTTTTTGTGTAAGATGAGGCAAAAAATCATTATGATTGATAAATACCATGGGTTCAATAATACATGTTAAAAATTACATATCTAGTTTCTAATGTTAGCAATAGGGAGTTAATGTATGTACATAATTGCTAAAATACATCATTTGGTATATTTTTCATAGATTAATGGATGTTAAAAAATTATCATGTTTCAGTTTTTGCACCAAAAAATACTATAGATTTAAGTAAAACAGAGAGCTGTTTTTCAGATCAGCCTTCTTTGCCCCTTATAATGAATAAATTATCTCTTAGATACCAACAGGTGTAATAAATTTAAATCTAGAGGTATCATTTGTAATAGATCATGTTCTGTATCCCATACAAAAGGTTTCTTGCATCAACCATGCTCTCATGGTACCATGATCTTAAAAATGGATAAATTTTAGTCTTAAGTGACTGTAGCTTATACCAACAATCTGGCAAACTATCTGCCCTTGTATGGGTGAGTGAGTGCTTGCTTGACATAGATGTTCTGGAATCTGGAATCTGAGTATTTGCAGATTTCAAAAAATATCTGAGATTCCTGAATCCTATGACATGATTGATGGTCAACAGACAGAGACAAAAAAACTCCCTGGTTGAGTTCATCAGTTGCAAACTTTTTGACTAAGCTCTTTCCAAAATAAATAATTACTATTTGTTTTGAAAAAATTGACAAGTTATCCATCTTTTTGTTTTGCACCACCACCACCTGGTGCATATTTTACATCCTGTCACCTACTTACCAACCTCAACTCCTCATTTAATTTATTAATGATGGATACCACTTTTGTTCACAGCTACATTTTGTGTTGAATTAAAACCTGCCTCTTCTTTGGATATTATTTTTTAGAAGAAATAAAACATACACTGCATACTAGTGAGGCAATCCAGTTCCAATGCTTTGAGCTCCAGCACCCTTTCTAGTATTAACTTTTATGCAAAACAATATTAAGTAATCAGTATTTTATCAATATTTTTGCACACCGGACTGTTTTATTTAATCATTTTCATTTTTTTATCATCTGTTCAAGGACAGAACATCATTCCCTTCTTTTCAATGTATGCATGGGCATGTTTGAACATGCAATATGCCGCATACATAAAAATAATTACTCCAGTAGTATGATAGAGGGATGTGATTTAGCAATTAGTACTACCAACACCGTACTGTGTGAGACTATGTGTACCATGCCTACCTACACTAACATACATGCATGTATTATTACTCCTATTGCACATGCCAAAGTGACAAAGTTAATATAAACATAGGATTTCAACCAGTAGAAAAATCAAGATAATTGAATTTCATGTTTCAACCAGCACAAAAACTAGCACAGTATTCACAATTGAGTGTTGAATTTTTTGAAGTAAAAGTTTATGCCAATGCCATTACCATAATGATCAAACATGGTACAAAAATAATTAAAAATATCTTGTCTATGTTTTGGTTATCATCAAACAGAGATTTAAAGGCAGCAATGGATTAGATAGTATTCTGACAACTAATTGGGTTTAATTTTGATCATTCCCCACCACACTGATGGGAGGAAAATTTGATGGCATATTTTTGGAGCTAGCTGGAAGATTGGTTGGCATTCATTTCCAACCTTGTACTCTCAAAGACCACAAGCCAATAGACTCACAAAACACAAGTTTATCCACAAAGCAAGTGTTCAGGTTACTATTCTGTGCAATTGTTGATTGTTTCTTTTTTGTGTGCTGTGATTGGCTTCAAGCCTGTTTCCATCTTCAAGCTTATCTCTATCCTCAAGCTTGTCATCTTGAGCTCATTGCCATTCTTGAGCTTGTCACTATCATTGAGCTGGTCAAGTCCATCTCCATTGCCAAGCTCCCTTGTCAAACTTTTCCCCTTGATCTCCATCATCAAGCTCCAACAACAAGCTCATGGCCATTTTCTCCATTGAGAAGCTTTGTTTGATTCAATCCTCCAGATCATTGTCATCCCAGAGCTTTTTGAGTAGAGCAGGCAAAATATGTCTGTCACCTCTGTATGATCTTGTACTGTCCTACCACTGCTGCTGCGGCACTGCCACCAACACCACTACTGTGGCTTCTGTTCCTGTCCCCAACACTTCCACCAACAATGCTGCCACCACTGTTGCCCCTGTCCCTGCCATTACCATTGCCCACACTGCCAATGCAAATGAACAAACAACAAACTAGGGAAGATAAACCAAAGCAATAGCATCAATAGAGGATTAAAGTGGTGTTGTTTTTTTTGGAGTGAGGGGGGGGTAGTGTTAGGGGGTGCATGTGCAAAGAGATTGGGCTGTCAGGGCGGAGGGGAATGATGGCACTGTTTCAGCAATGGCAATTGACATTTGTAAGTGGTAATGGTGCTGTAAAATGAGAGGTTTATGTTTGGGTTCAAAAAACTCTTTCTAAATTTCTTGGACTGGAAGGAATTTAGATAATTTAAATTTTGAATTTAGATCGTTTCATTTTTGGGCAAAAAAAAAATAGTGTGACTGCTTGAAGTAGAAAGAAGAAAAAACCATTAATGCGTATGTATCTAGAATTTATCTTAAGCCTAGAAAATATACCATGACCTATTGTGTGCTAGAATCTCTGTTCATCAATATTGTTTTCATTACTTGACTCCATTAATACACAATTCATAATTATTAAACTGTGGGCCTTACATACCTACTCTAGATTGACTGAGGGTCCTCTGGAGAATGGAAAAGGGGATGTGAAAGCAAAATGAATGGGGCCAATACAAATAGGTAGATATGTCAAGTATTTTGTGCCATTTTGAGAGGTTTTAAATAATTTCTACTCTAAAGTTCTCCCATAATAACATTTTTTTTGTTTTAGCTTAAAATTGGCATTGCTATCTCAGTACTTGGTCTTTTGGATTCACCTTATGAGAACTATAATTTAATATGTTTAATTAATAGATGATAAGTAATATCTGGTTTCTGCCATACTTTTACGAACTTTTTGAAAAAAATCTTTGATGTCAGATGTACAGCAGGAAGGAATGTAGGTACTTCTGATCAAAAACCTCCCATCGTACCATATATATTGTGCATTAGAACATGCTCTGGTAGTACATTTTTCCCATAAGTAGATATAAGACCATTATTATTTTACATAGTAGATTGCTTAAGATTTCAGAGCATTGAATTGGTTTATATTTTTTGAGCACCTTCAAGGTGATTTTCATTCATATGAATAATTGTAGAAAAAGCATTCAACACCTTTCAGAATCACAGAATGCTACTGCAATAAAAAACCAATGAACTTTTTGTCAAATTGCTTGATATTTTTGGCTTAAGATTCATAATCTAAGACAAATCTCAAATAATAAAACCTGAATACAGTTGGAAAGACCTCCACAAAATTAAAAGAGGAAAAATGAGCATCCACTGAGTGGAGCAGCAGAACCCAAAACTTGTTAGTGCTAGAGTGGAAAAATACCTCACTATCATTAATATAAAATACAACTTACATAATATCTACAAGAATTTCGCATTTGTACCACCAACCATGTGAATTCACATTGTATATATCCAATGACTCCCCCAAAATAATTTTTTTGATTTATGAAGCATTTTGTAAGGATGAGAGAGATAAAATATCTATCTTATGAATTATTTATCGATTCCTTACTCTAATTTTGAATGTTTCTTGTCAAAATAAGGTGTGTTCAGTCAATTACAAAAATGAATTCTATAATGATGTGATGAAAGTCTGTCCATGTATATTATGGTTACAAAGAATGACTCCTATTAAAAATATGAAAATGTGGTGCCTTTTCACCAAATTTTTCTATCGAATGGATGGTAAGTATCTAAAACGTTTATGAAGCTGGTAAAAAACGCTGTCTATTATTTTTCTTTAGCAGGATAGTTCGGTAATTTCGTAATAGGAGTAATATATTACTACTACTGATATGGTACATACCACTACTTACTCATACCATACCTGACACAACAATATATTATGTCCATTTTTTTAGATGATCAATACAATAGAAAGTTGAGAGAATGCAAAGAGAGTTGGCCTTTGTATGAGCTTTAGGCAAGGTATTTACCTACAGTACAATGCGTATCAATCTTCCGTACCTCTAGAGGTAGAACATAACCCTCTATAGATAAAAGGTTATGCGATCTCCTAACGACATGAATTTCAATCATGGGTTGGGGTTTTCAATGCGTGCTAATCTTCCGTAGAACATAACCCCCTTTTTATATTAAGGTTATGCTACCATATTATCTCCTTACGACGTGAATTTCATTCATGGCAGAGTTAGGGAGGAGAAAGTGTGTATTTTGTCTAGTAGTGTGACGTATTCGTAACTGATTAGTCTTCCATTGTTTCTCTTCCAGTTACAACATACACCAGGAAGATGGCGAATTATCGCCAAACCAATATTTTTTGGCATTTTTTATGTCATTTTAAGCGATAGTCAATTTTTTAATGTCACATAATAAAAAAACTCCATAAAATCGTCCAAAATCGCTCGAAGATGTTTGAAGATGTTTGAAGATGTTTTCTTGTGAAGATCTTCAAACATCTTCATCTTCATCTTCATCTTCAAAATACTACCAGACAAAAAGTACGGTATGTATGGTACTTATGGTAATTACGGTAAGTAGGCTAAGTAAGATGAGTACTGTTAGTGAAGTTAGTAAGTCATTTATATAAATTAAGGTAAGTAAGTACAGATACTTTGGTACATACCTTACTTTATAGTAGCTACATTAAGTACAATAAGTATGATATTTTTTGTAGGTACCATAAGTAAACTACGTACCCTACGTACCGTAAGTACAGTAAGTACTGTACGTACCATATGTACTGTGGGATTTTGAAGATGAAGATGAAGATGTTTGAAGATCTTCACACAAAACATCTTCAAACGTTTTCAAACATCTTCAGCAATTCTTGGCAATGTCACAAAGTAATTATTTTTTTGATTGGGCAAAAATATAAAATTTTGGCTATCACCGAAAATGACAAAATATGCCAAAAACTATTGTTTTAGTGACGATTCACCATTTTCCTGCACCTCGTTTGTCAAATATGGAATTGGCAAAGACATGGGAATCAATCTCCTCTCCCAGAATTGACAAAAGAATATCCAAGTTGAATTGAATGTCGCGTTTCAAATTTTCTGCATCTTCTGACAGGTACCCTTCCTAATTGGTACTTTCATCACTTCCGTCGTGGCATTCATGGTGGTAATCCTCACTGTTGTCAAATGTGGTGTCAAACTTCAGAGTGGTGCTTCAAAGGTATCAACCACACCTAAAATCTCTCCTTGTATGCTGAAGCATGCAAGTTTTGTGGAGTTACCAAACCTAAGTAATAGGTTCCTTTGTTCTTCTAATATTTTAATCATTGTAAGCATTAATAGATTTTCCATTTCACTACTATTTTGTTTAGACATTCCAATGCTTGTGATAAATAATTGTTTCATCATTTCAATAATTAGTAGGCATAAACTATGGAACTATCAGTCAGAACATAGGGTTTTGTCTTTCGTTCAAATTTCCAAAATTACACAGCAATTATAGTACTAGATTCTACGTAGGAATTCAGTAGAATTGAGTCACTAGTCAAAA
>JALLOT010023540.1:0-10538 GCA_036939595.1 Thalassiosira livingstoniorum
GATGAGGCCTGGTATTTACAACCAAACAGGAATCCAGCTGCCCAGTTGTTATATGACCTTGGCTTGGAAGTAGAAGAGAAAGATGCACCACCGGCCACATGCAACCCAATCCCACCAGCACCACAACAACCATTGCCCATTAAAGAGTTGAAGTTGGAGTCAGCACAGGCAAAACAAACTCCATTACCTATGGTTAAATGCACTCCCAACCTTGCTCCAACAACATCCATCGGCAGCAGCAGCAGCAAAGATAGACGCACAACAGGATACGATGGCATTGTTGGATACAGTGGCGGAACACTGCATAACATCCAAGGACTTGGAACAAGTCTATTTTTCATCTTCTCCCTATCATGACTCTTTCATTGAAGAAATGAAGTTGCAGCGCTTCGTAGCAGCAGAGTGCCCAACTGGAGGAATGCAGCTCCAAGAAAAGGATGGCAGACTGATACTGTTGGAAATGAAGTCATGCACACCAGGGTCAAGAATCCCACATTGGCAAACAAGGCTCAAAGGAGCTTGGCTTGCAGAAATTGATGGGCAGAAAATGAACACTATGCAACAAGTCAGAGATGTGTTTACGCAGCTTAGGTTGGATCAAAGTCCATTCTGGGAAATGACATTTTCACACCCAGAAATACCTCATGGTCTTACAAACCAAGGGATCCCTCAGGTTAATATTGATCAATTGAACACAAGGTTCTTCGAGGGAGATGCAATTCCACCAGAGGCACACCAACCTCCAAAAGTCAAAGTCATTCATTCTGGGGGGTCATGTCTTATGACACAGGGTAAATTTCCTCTGTGTTCTGAATTCGAGTATGATCTGAACTTGATCTGTGGTTCTGGATTTGTTCTGGATTGTGTATGTGCCATATGTCCCTACTTACTTGATAATATTATTTATGTCTGGATTTTTTTGTCATAAGAATCATACTGGTATTGGTGTGAAATACATTTTCTTAAAACACATTTTTATTTCTTCAATTCAAATTTTTCATACTGGCTCTCACTTCTCAAGTATGTACCCCCCACTGATCACCCTACATTTCTTATGATTATAGTACTTCTACCTAACCTGTATTCCACATTCATACTTTCCATTTTTCTTACCTACTTACCTATTAATACCACCCCCCTTTTATTCAGTATGATACCTCTACCTCTATCTACCTATTGTATTGTACGAGTAATACTCTATTACTCATAAAATAGAGAATAAGCAATTTTTTGTCTGCTAGCTTAATCCCCAAAATTATTCCCAACCTACCATACCTACTACAGTTGTTTGCTGTCAACGTCAACAATGCAATTAACCAACATCCAAGTTTGTTTCTTGCTTTTGCCATTCTGTTTATTTGAAATCATTTGTCATTGGCCAATGACAGTGTTGATGATGGTACATCATTTACAGCTTTCCCTAATTTTCAGTTATCCGTTATCTATTTGAATTCCCTTTTTTAAATCGAACTTACTCTTGAGCTGTTTGTTTTGTACAATAGTACTTCTAGATCTACTTCCTTTTCTGGTTTGTTGTTGCATTCTTAATACAGTAAGCGTAAAGCACTCACTTTCCCAAACTGAAATTGGAAACAAGTCTCATAATTTTTGATCATCGTCCCGTACCATACAAAAAGCCATTTTCATTTTTATTCTCCTTTACCCGCAATCCATCATCTTTAACTAACCATGTCGGAGCTTTCCGATCTACCTCCAATTGCATTGAACTCCTCCTACATGATTCAAGATGTAGATATGACGCCTCCGCCGCTGAATCCAAAGAAAACTACTCTTGCTTCCCTGGCAATATGAGTGCGGATGCTTTTTACGACAGTTTCATGGTTTCGGGCACTGTCAACAACCCATCTGTCAAACTTGTTTTGTCTTTGTCTGTTAACACCAATGCAACAGCTTCTCAACCTGGAGAAGAGATGAATGGATTGAACCAGCATTACTGTGGCTTCAAGCTCACCAAGAAAAACAAATTAGAGGACTGCACACAATTTGTGTGCAAGTACCACCGCCCCTCCCATAGAACTGGCGAGCCAGGCTGTCGCGCGAAGCTCAAGATCCACCACAATGGTGGCCTATCAAATGCAGTATTTGTCCCCCATGATGTGTTGAATGGAAAGGACCATAATGATCATTGCGTGTGGAGGAATGGTCTTGTAGACATCAACCCTTCTGGACACGAGCGACCAATGTTCAATCCATCCGGGTACAATAGAGACTACAATGAACAGGAGCCGCCTACGAAGAGGGTTCGTGTTCAGGCCACGGAGAAACAAAAGAAGCTAGTTGATGACAAGGCTCTTTCTGATTTTTCTGTGCTGGCAACTAGGATCTGGATGGAGACCTGCCAGCTTTTGAATGCTGAGTTTTTTTATTGGAAGGGACCTGACCAAACGCAGGTCATCAACCGTGTACAACATGTAGGCCGTCAAGCCATGGGAGGAGATCTCTATCCCACCATCAAAGATCCATCTGTTTGTTCCATCCCTGACCATGGAGGTTCCTTCTTGTACTTCAATGAAACTACTCCAAACCCAGACAAGCCATGACAGTTTCATTGTCTTGTAGGCTTTGCAAATCCAATGCTATTTTTTTACTTGCGTGCGAAGCAACTACAGCTCTTCATTGATGATGCCTTCTGATGCGTGCCAAGCCCATTCTACCAGTGTCTGATCATCATGCTTTTTTGCCAGACTACCTCAGTCTATTTACCTGTATACTACATTCTTATGACAGGTAAAACAGAAGCATTGTATGTCAGAGCCTTCCACCAATTTAGACTTGATGTTACGTTTGTGTTGGATATTTTCTCCGTCACTTTCGATTTTGAGAAAGCTCTGATCAATTCTATCAGTCAGGTTTTCAAGGGGGCAATATTGAATGGTTGTTTGTTCCACTGGAAGCAGGCTTTGCGCAGAAAGCTCATTGAACTTTGTTTGCCACGAGACCAAGTGAAGAAAGAAATGCAGATGGGTGTTCTTGATATCCTTACTGTTATCCCTAGGACAGATCTCAAGAAAAAGGGAGTAGCATACGTAAGATCCCTAAATGAAGTAGATGGTCTTAGTGCAAAAGACAAAAAAAGTGGGATGGATTCTGGGCTTACTTCAACTGCTACTGGATGAGTGCCAGTATGATCGAGATCTGGAACATCCATGATAGGGATGGGGCACACTATGACCTTCAGAACAGGACCAACAATGCGTTGGAATGCTACAACCGAAGGATGAACAATGTCTTCCCTACTCCTCACCCAAGTTTGTTAGTTTTCTGCCATGTTGTTCGTTTGGAGACTTTGTGGTTCTTTGAGAAGATGGAGAATATTAGGCTTAAGAAATAATCTTCCCCAGTGTACGGAGATGCCACCATTCCCCTTCTTGGTGATGATTTTTTGAAGTTCAAGTTGCCTGGAGAAAAACCAGCACGCAAATCTGCAAGAAACAAGAAGAACAAGAATTAATTTTTTTCTGCATTTTTGCCTCATGTGAGGCAATATTTTTTATTGTCCAGTTTATGTTTGGTTTATGTCTTAATGTATTTTGGGTATTTGTGAGATCGTGATATATGTACCCTAGTTAAGTGTTAAAAAGATATTATTTGGTACACTTCACATATTCCTTTCTTTCATTTTTTTCTTTATTACATCATATTACTTAGAAATCATCTTTATTACATCATATTACGAAAAATTTTATGATTTTCATGTCTCACGACGTAGAAAGTATTTTTTTGAATTGAAAAATATAAGAGTAAATGGGTATTACCAATAATTAATTATTATGTTTTAAATTTGTTTTAGTTTTTTAATATTATTACTTGATTTGTTTTGTAATTGAGAATTTGTTTTGTTTTTTTTAGCCATTTGTACATCCAGTTTTTGGGTGGTGGTGGGCATAGGATAGATAACATTTTACTAATAGCAAGTTTTCTGTATTTCTAAAAATGATTCAGAACTGTTCTGGATTTAAATCAGAACTGTTCTGTAATTGAGACATTTTTTTAAATCTTTTTAGTTGTCTGTATTTACAAAAATGTGGATGGTGAATCAACCGTGGTAGATAATCTGTACGTCCGATTGTGGGTGGTGGTGGGCATAGGTTGTATATTGTTTTAAATAAGAACATTTTTTATGTTCTACAAATGAACTGAAATCATTCTGTAATCATTTTTTATTTTTTATTGTTTTATCTTTTGTGTATTTTTAATTTAAGATGCTGATTTGTTTTGTAATTGAGAATTTGTTTCTTTTTTTTAATCATTTGTACGTCCGATTGGGGTGGTGGTGGGCATATGAGAGATGACATTTTACTAATAAAAAGTTTTCAGCATCCTAAAAATGATTCAGAACAGTTCTGGATTTAAATCAGAACTGTTCTGTAATTGAGATATTTTTTAATCTTTTAGGAGTCTGCATTTGCCAAAATGTGGATAGAGAATCATTTGTGGTGGATAATATGTACGTCCGATTGTGGGTGGTGGTGGGCATAGGTTAAATGTTGTTTTAAATAAGAACATGTTTTTTTACATTCAACGGGGTGGTTGTGGGTATAGGAGAGATGAAAATTTACTAATAACAAGTATTTAGTGTTCCTAAAAATGATTCAGAACTGTTCTGGATTTAAACCAGAACTGTTCTGTAATTGAGACATTTTTTTGATCTTTTTAGGTGTCTGCATTTGCCAAAAATTAGATAGAGAATCATTCGTGGAAGATAATCTGCACGTCCGATTTAGGGTGGTGGTGGGCATAGGTTGAATGTTTGTTTTAAATAAGAACATGTTTTTACATTCTACAAAATGATGTAATCATTTCTTCTTTTTTATTGTTTTATCTTTTTGTGTATTTGTTTCTGTAAATTTGTAATTTTTAAATTGACCACAATTTATTTTTTTATTCAGAACATGTTGTTTGTGTTCTGGATGTGTACAAGTTTTGTTCTGTGATTTGAATATTTTAATAATTTACAAAATTTGTTTGGCAGATCATAATTTGTACATCCAATTTTGGAATGGTGGTGGACATAGGTTGAATATTTGTTTACTAAGAACATATTTTTTGTGTTCTAGAAATGTACTGGAATTGTTCTGATTTTATTTTTATTTTTAAATGATTTTTTTTAACTATTTCTGTTATTTTATAATTTTTGAAATTGTCCATTTTTGTTTTTTCAAATTAGAACATGTTATTTGTGTTCTGGATGTATACCAGAACTGTTCTGAAAAATTTATTATATTTAGACCAATTGATTTTTTTCAGTGAAATAGAATCTCATTTGTTTTCTGTTTTTTGAGTTGAGATTTGTACAGAGATAATTAGCATTTTTTGATTTTGAGATTTTCATTTGTTTGTGAATCTGGATCATGAGAGTGTTGAATAGTTCTAGAACAGTTCTAAAATTTATATTTTATTATAAGATTTGATATTTTACTAAAATAATTATTTATAATTTTTTTCAGAACAGTTTCTGACAAAATTGCATGGATTTTTTTTTTAAATAGTTCTAGAACCATTCTGGTTTTGGAGTAATTAGACAAGATGATTTATTCAGAATTGATCTGGAACAGTTCCATTTTTTGGTGACCAACAAAACACATTGATTTTAAAAAATTTTTTGGATATAATTGTATTCAATAATATCTAGGATAACGATATTTTTTATTTTTTTTTTTTGAAAATTTTTATTAAATTTGATTTTGGAGTTTTTTCAATTCAAACATATGTAATAATACATTTCTGTGAGAAAATGTAAAAATCGCCTAATTCTCTGGCGATTATGTTGGTTTGTCGACATTTAAAGAACAAATCGTGAAGTTGGATGGAGGTGTTCCAGAAAGATGGTTGCTGGCGATGGCACAGAAGTAATAATATTATGCAGAACGCAAAAAGGTGGTACTCGCGTTAAGTACACAAGAAAACCCTACCCTTCCAAATGTTTAGGTAAAAACCAGCGCTATTTAGGTAAAAATCAACAATTTGCAATTAGAAGCCAGCACTTATGGTGTGCACAATAGGTACATAATAAAACAGGGGTAACAAGATAGTTTTTGATAAAATGGCATTAAATATGAAAAAAATCCTTTATAGATGAGTTGAACTCATCTCGTATCCTTTTCAAATCCTGCCTCACACCCTGATCCTTCAGAAACTGATCATGCTCTTCATTAATGGGTTCTGGGCACATTTCATCCCAAACTTGATCTAGTCTTAAGTTTCTGTGAACAAAGACATGAAAATTTTCATAAACAAAAAGCCAAGTTATATCAATTGGTCCATCAGTATAGCATAAGTGACAACATACATTGACTCTAGAATATTTGACAACACCAAAATAATCCAAATTTTTTTCTTAATGTATTTTTGTTTGGGATCAATAAATTATTCATTTGCACTCCTCTTTGTTTGATAATATGCAGGCAGATAAAACACAGTTTTATGTTCATACTATCTTGGATAGTTTAAAATTACTTCACTCTATACCTTCCTTCTTTTCCACTACTTTTCTTTATCAGTCTGGCCTACTTGGGTAATCTATTAAAAAAGAGATGCAAAAGACACATAGAACAACTCCAACAAAATATCTGTATTATGTTAATGCCAGAGGGCAAATTAAAGGGCAACATTGCATTACAACATGTATCTTATGCTTTAATTAATAATCAACTGAAGGTGTATGGGTGTGGTTCCTGTGTAAATAACAAAAAATGTAAGAGAGGCTCCCTGGTACCAACTGATTAGTGACCTTATCTCCTACTACCATGGTATCACCTTCCTTTCCATGATTTTTTAGGAAAAATGTGCAATTTTATTGTATGTTTTTGTATACAGAAAGAAAATTAAATGTTACTTCAATAAAATTTGTGTATTTTTGATAAACAACTATATTCTGTTGATTGAGGGATGTAAATTAAATATAAACATTTCTTTTAAATTTACATCATATCTTTTAATTAATCATGGGGATAAATGTTTGACAACAAACAAACATTTTTTAGTTGATTGAAAAGAAGATAATGAATTGTTTGTTCTGTTTTATGATGTACATTTGAAAAAGCCTTAGGTAAATTTCATTCAATATTATACCAACAATTGTTTATATTCATGCACCTTTGAGATTATCAATAGTTGTTATCATATATCTTTTGACATTATCATGTTGTTACATTCAAATAGTAGAGACTTGAGCATGGGATAATTTTGATCACTCTTATAGTGTGTGGGTGTGATTCCTGTGTATAATATACAATTGATAAGAGAGCCCCCCAGTGGTAACTAGATAGTGACCTTATCCCTTACTATCAAAGTTTCATCTGATTATTTATGCATAGGAAATATATGCTATTTTATGGTATGTTTTATGTACACAAAAAGAAAATTAAATTTTACTTCAATAGAATTNCCCTTACTATCAAAGTCTCATCTGATTATTTATGTATAGGAAAGATATGCTATTTTATGGTATGTTTTATGTACACAAAAAGAAAATTAAATTTTACTTCAATAGAATTTGTGCTAAAATATGGGATTCAGCTTTTGTTTTGTATTGGGAGCTACTCACCACTCCACAGTCCAAAAACAATGTATCTTATTATTGTTTGAAAATTACCACACTAAATAACAGTAAAAATAATTTGTTTAATAAAATATAATATTGAGTTATGTAAAAGTTTTTGGTGCTGCTGCTAACACTAACCTATATGCTTTCACCTACATAGTTGACCAGCGCCAAAAAAATCACATTTTGACTTTATTTTTATTAGAAACTAATTTAAAATAAAGAAAGAGTATTGAAAATTAATTGAAATCTTTTCTCAATCGTTCGAGATGGATTTGGCACCAATTGTTGGAAATTCCACTTACTTCTTACTTCGAAAAACTATTATCAACAAAGGATATCATACCTTCGCTTCGTAAGTATTTAATTTTAAACTTTTTGTACTACTAACTAGGATCGTTAGGTGTAGAGAGCATATGTAAATTTTTATACCATAATAGACGTAGGTACATTTCGAAATCAATCACATACTTTAGTAATAAAATAAGATACTCTCTAGAGAGGATAAATTTACAAGGATTTTTTGAATGTTTTTGGCAATTAAAGGACTCGCACCAGTTTTAAGATGACGAGTCTTAAATATAATTAGTATCATATTTTTTGTCTTTTTTCTATTTTAATGGATGCACATATGTGGTTCAAAATAAGCGGTGTTTGTATTGCTGATTAGAATATGAATATAAATGGGTGCTTCTAGCAGTTTTTTTTCTTTTTGGCAGTCTTCTATCAACATCCATAAATGAATGTTATTAGTACCAATATGATGAATTCCTTCAGTTCTATAGTATACAATTGCTTACTTTATTCATTGCTTAAACCAATTAACTAATATGGAATTGGCAGGTAAATTTCATGTGTAAAACAACATGCATTAAACACATGAATTGATTATTACTATTATGCATCCAAACTAGCAAAATCAAAAGTAGCCATAAATATATTTAAATGGTATCAAAACAGTTACAAAACCATTAATTCAAAAGAAGCTAAAGCTCTTCTAATTGTTATTGAAAATGATACCAATCCAAGGTTTTGTTTTAAGAAGCAAAATGGATGTACTTAATGAACATTGTCATGTTTAAATTTTTTGACATGTATTCTTGCTATAGGTTGTTATGTTCTATGTCAAGCAGAAACAACAGCTAGTGTTCTTCATTGTCAATATTAATCAACTCATCAATTTTGTCACAAATGGAGATGGACCTATTTTTATTCAATCTTTTGATGTAGACATTACCCAAGAAACAATGATAATTAAGGAAAGTGTTTGATCTATTTTCCATTACTCATTGTTTTGCAAGCATTCATTGTTTTGTCACTGTCTGTAGATAGAAGGGCATCAGTGAGACCACTTTCCTGTAAATTGACGAGTATAGGATCTGCATCAAATGGCATACAACAATAACCAGTGTTTTACTTTTTATAATAATCAATGGTTGTAGCAATGAGATCATCTCTTAGATATGCCTTATCTTTTTTGAGTTTTGCTACTTTATCTTTATTGACATCGAAGGAACTGGAATGCTGACGTATCTGTTGGAGCTGTTCTTTTGATAGTACACTCCTCTCACAGCAAGTATATTGAGTGTCATCTTTCATAGTATGAGGAGAGACATCAAACACAACAAAGACATCAAGTTTGAAGCAATCAGTGAGAGCTACCAAGAATCTGATGATGGTCTCAGCTGCTTGTTGAAGGGGAACAGATGGCTAAATGTCAAAGAGAGCAGTGATTGTCCTTGCTTTTACTGCCTGATGCATTAAAACTCAAATATTCAGTTAATCCCTATGCACCTCAAGCTCTTTAAAGCTGTTCTGTTGTTTACCACCCTTCTTGTTGTGATTTGGGCAGTCAGCTAAAAGGATACTTACGGAAGCCCTTGGCTCCCATCTTGATGGTTGTTGGGTGTTTGATGATCTGGTGTGTTGCCATTACACATACCTTTGTATTATTGGTACTGCGGCACCATAGTGCCATATTGGTAAAAAGGTGGAGTCTCATTCTCTAAATAGTTACGTGTGTTCATCTCCGTCTGTCTGTCATTCTAAGCGTATCTAAGGCAAGTACTACAAACATTTTTTGTACATACATCAATATTTTACGTGATATGATCCCCACTCTGGTAGGTAAAGAGGGTGAGCCAAAATATTTTCTGGCTCACCCTAGTCATCTGTTCGATGCGTCACTTTGTCATAATAATAATTTGTGGTCCGCCTTCAACACCAATATCTACAAAACCTATCCTACCCTACCTACAATACATCAACCCTTGAGAGCTCCACCTGCAGATATCAGTCAAATTTCATAAGATTAGCAACAAACAAAAATCTTTAGTTATTTTTAGTTTCCATTTTATGCTGATTTTGATCCAAAAAATATCTCAAAATCCTTTCTCAATATTTGTGAATTTCCTTTCTTTGAAACAAAATCATTGGAAATAAATAATATATAACCATGTAATTCTAGCGGTTTGAGTTAAAGTCTAAAAAATCATACAAGGGCCATGGTTTTTAGGTTTAAAAGGTATTTTTTACAGCATACTCTCTAAAAGTGGTATTTTTAGTTGTTTGTGTGCAATGTCATACACATTCATACTTTTACCACAACTACAAGATAATAGCAAAATATTTTTAATGTGTAAAAGTGATTGTAATGGTGTACTCTAAAAAATACATTGCTATACAACAAAACACAATACATTTGGATGGAAACTTGATCAAGCAACCACAAGCAAAGCTACATCAGTGATACAAAAATAAGTTGTTATTTGCTTTAAAACAATAGATTTGAAATGAGCTGCATTATCAATATTCAGAACTGCCTTTAATCTTCTGCATTTTCATCAGCTTGATCTCTTGTTTGAAAAAGACAGCATGCTATCACTTAATGAAATATAGTTTCATGTCTATGCCATTAGAAATCTCTTCTTTCTTGATTTCAATACTTTCTTCCTACTCATATATTATCACAACA
>JALLOT010024537.1:0-11772 GCA_036939595.1 Thalassiosira livingstoniorum
GTCTATTACCATTTTGTTACTGTTATTACTGTGTCAATCTCATATTCATGTGTTGAAATGCCTTAGATTGCATTCACAAATCATTTAAGTTAGCTTCATAATTTGTCAAACAATATCGCAATCACATCTCTTCACAGATTTCTCTTACATTTTTCTATCATCGAAATCTACTTTATCATCACCAGGATTAGCTATCCTTGTGCTGATCTCTGTCATTGACCTTGGTTAACTACATCAGAGCTTGACCAATTCATGACACATTGTAATTACCTTTAAAATAGATACATACGTACTTACTCCCAATTTTTTCTTGTATTAACATGACTCGTACTAAGTACTACCTTATGAGTATTGGTACTAACTACGCGGTATTGTAGTTTCTGTATGTTACAATACAACATAAAAAATAAGAATGTTAGTATGTACTGATACTGTAATATTCACCCTTAGAAACTCCTTAACACTGTTAAAATAATAATTTTCATTTATTTATTACTGCCTTTTTTGGCAAAAAGATTGAGAGAACTCAAAAAATAAGAAAAACGTCATAATCAACTCATCAAGAGCAAGATTTTTTGGTCGTTTTTAAGAAGGTTAAAAAAAGTGGTACTGCCTGGTCATAGCACAAGAATGGGAAAAAATAGGAAAAAAATTGGAAAAAATCAGAAAAAAATTGAAAAGAAATTGGAAAAAATTGAAAAATAACAAAAAAGCCTTTTTTGGCTTTTTTTCACTTTTTTTCCAATTTTTTTTTCCATGGAAAAAGAAATTTTTCCACGTTAGAGTTGCACAGAAATTTGTGCCAACCAGCATTTCAAATAATTGGAAAGAGTAATCGTGGCAATAACTTAGGTTTGAATTTTGAAAAATGTTTGACGCGTGAAAGGAAAAACATTTTGGAGAAGAGAAAATTGCTCAAAACGAAAAAATCACCAAAATTTATTGATTACCTTATGGTTCCTGGCATAGCAAAATTTAAAAAAAAATAGAGATGTGGATGAAGATGTGTTCAATAAAAATGCAAGTGATTCATTTTTTGAATACCTCAAATATTTTTCATCTTCCATATTCATGACAATTGGTTGGAAATGTCATTTCAATTTCTTTCATACTTGAACAAATTTATGAATTGTGAGTAAGTGTGACTTCATTTTGGTAGGTGTTAGGTGTTAGTACCAATTTTTCACTACATCATTTACTTCTTGAAAAGGTATATCCCTCTGTATATATATTGGACAGAATTATTCAAAACAAATATCAGAGAAAGTTTAAAAATATGAAGGAACAAGTTATATTAGTATACATCACAAGGCATAAATTGGGTCTTTTCTTCTCTATATTGAAATGGATTATGTGCCTCTTCTTGTATGTATCAATTTCTGCATCATATATGTGGATAAAACTTACATTTGTATCAAAAATTATATGATTCACAAAAAGTATCATAATTTATTTACATGATAATGTTTTAAGGATTCATGTCCAATTAATTAGTTATTTTTGGTACAGTCATCCTTGTCACAAAAGAAGTTTCTACCTATGTGACATTCAGATAACTAAATTCTCAACATCTCTTTACAGTCATCCTTGTCACAAAAGAAGTTTCTACATATGTGACTATCAGATAACTAAATTCTCATCATCTCTTCTCACAAAATTCTTAATGTTTTCACATAAAAAAGGACACCAAAGCAAGAACTCATTAAAGTGCTCATAGGTATGGATTCTTCAATTTTTAGACCTCTCTACAAATAAGAAAGTTTCAATAAATTATTGATTCTGAAAATGGTAGCTGGGTATCAACAGATAAATTTTACACTTATGGGATTGAGCATTAAATTTGGCTGATATGATTTTACTTTGAAGTGTATATTATCAAAATGTATCAATTCATTCTGTTTATGCTGGTTAATAGGCGTGCCTTATTAATTTATCATCAAACTCAACAAAGATCTAAGTAGAAGAATTTTCTTGTTCAAAATTTTATTGCTCATAAATTCTATATATCTGACGTGTCTAATAATTATCATAGGTGACAGTAGATTTGAATTTCGTGAAAAATCATTTGCTTTAGTTTTAAAAATAATTTTTTGTGCTCATTTAAATTTTGGATAGTTGCTACAGATATTTATCTTCATTGACATGATACTTGTTGAACACAGCAAGAAAGGTACATTGGAGAAGGTGGCGTACAAGTTGTCGGACATGCCGAGGGCGGTATAGCCGTGTTGGCCTCCCCCAAGTGGGGTTTCAATTGTTCTGAGGTTCTGTAAGACCTGTTTATGAAGATGCTTTAGGCGTGTGTATATTGGCCTTCCTGGGATGCTGGTGAGCACTGGGATAGGGAACTGCACTTAGACGCTTTCTAAGGTTGGATCGGACGCCATTGTTCGGCTGATTGTGAAGAAATAGATATCCTCTGTTGAACACAGCAAGACACTAGACCTAGTCAGTCATGAGGATATCTATTTTATGAGTGGCTAGGTCTAGCTAGGCTAAGGCTTGGGCCTGGAAGGAACCTAGGCCGTGGCAGCTGCAGTCTTGCTGGGCAATAATGACTGGGCTTGCCATCTGGGACTGGAGCTGGCGGGACTAAGTTTAACAATACTTTAATATCGATTTTTGACTTTTTATCTTTAATTTTCTCCTCCTTTTTTACTTCAATAATTCTTCTTTTGAGTGAAAGTAGTTAGTAGAACATATATAAGTGGGTGATTTTTTATTCCAGTGTTTTGTGTCTCACACTTTGTATTATCTCAGCAAGGAAGATCTCTTAAATTGTTTAAATTCTTGTATTTTGGATAATATTAAAAGATAAGTTTCCTTTTCTGATAAATAAAGGGAGTAGCAATCATTGCTTTTGAATCAACGTTCATGACAATTGGCAGAAGATTGGCTGATGTTTCCGGGATTGGAATTTGAGGTCCTGTCGGCAGTTTGTCTGATGTTTACGGGTTTGAAACTTGATGCCAACATTCAATGAGAAACAAAAAGTAGCAAACAGAAATGAAAAGAAACAAACAGCTACAAACAGCTACAAACAGCAACATAAAGAAACATACAGAAACATACAGAAACAAACAGAAACTTCACCAAAAAGTCTAGCTTGCGTTGAGTTATGTCAACACAACATGAGTGTAGTTATAACACTTTATCCTTGCCCGTGTCAATATTGTAATAGTTGAGTTAAAAATGTTTAATTTTACAATGTTGCAACTTTATGACACATAACATGTCTTCCGTCAAGGTTTAGTTTCACCGTAGGTTTTATGAAAATGTCGTATTTTAACTATTTTTATGACGTACCCTCCCTATTTACCCTACATGAAGATAATATGTATTCCTACGTTAATAAATGGATCTTTTCATCTTCCCCAGTAAGAAGTAAGTGCCAGCAACAAGATGGGATCAAACAAATCAGAACAAAACAATCCCAAAACAAAATTCATTTCAATTTTCACTTCTCTGCTTCCCATCAAGCTCACATGCTTGCAATCTTAGTGTCACCTACAATCTTGAAATCCGTTGTCTCACCATTTTTTGTGTCCATAAACTGGAACACGTCATCCCCTCCGTCATTTACAAGAAATGGATGCAAGGCATCATTTGAATTAATTGCCTCCTCAAATGGATCCAATGAAGACATCACTCCTGTCTCATCCACCGTTTCACCCTCCAAACTGGCACTAATGTTTTTCAGGGACGATTTCTTGCGCTTTGGATTTTCCTTCTTTTCATTGCCATTTTCCTTCTTCCACTTCCCTGTGTTGTTGGCTGTCATTCCCTTCTTGATATTTTCGATTCCTTCTTGAACAAACAGAGCACCCTCATACAAGAATTGCAAGATCACTTGCATTTTCTGCATCTTTCCACGTGTGTTTCCAAACCGGTGCACAAGTTGGTTGATGATGGAATGAGTGGTCTCCGTGTTTTCTTCGGACACTATCCCAATGCAGTGCCAAGCGTCCAGAAATTGCATGAGGTCTTGGCCAAAGGTAATGTGGCATTTAATAGTCGTTGGAAGTTTGATGGGATTATCGGCTCCGGGGATGGCAGGGTCACTCTCGGCAATATCAAGAATCGCCTCCCGGAGTGCAGTCACATCTTCTTTGAATGTTTTTATTGATTCATGTGTCAGCTTTTTTGTTCGTCTAATGAACCGCATGATGGCATGCCACCTTTTCGCGATTGGTTTCATTTTTCTATCGAAATTTTCATTGTATTGCAAATGGTTGGTGCTGCAAAAAAGTGGTGTCAGTCTTTTCGATACTTCAGAAAGAATCTTGTCTCCGTTCTCACCGAAGTTAAAGCAATGGTTTCCGTTGATGGCGCCTTGGAAGTAGACTTTCATGTCGACGCCAAATTCCTTCAGAACACATAGAATTGTGCGGGATGCGTGACCTTCGTGTTTTTGAAGAATTGCATCTAGCTCGTCTTTTGTTTGACGAGTAATGCAAAGTTGCTCAAGTAGTTGGGCCTTTATCTCAATCTCACTTCTTTTTTCAACTTCTCCATCCTCCGATGCAGCGATTTCAGCCTCCAACGCAGTGAGCTTGTCCTCCCACTCTTTTTGTGTGTAGGATGCAAGCCCGTTGATGCCGAGAACGGTTTGAATGCGATTCAAACGAATGATGTAAGATTCTGTGTTTGCATGTTGCCCCGTCACTGCCGTGATTGTGCTTTCTAACTCACGCTCCAACCATTTCTTGTACTTTTCCACTTCCTTGCGCCGCTGTCAAATGTTTGCGCGAAATTGAAATGAAGATGTTGCGCCCTCTTCCATCGTCTCCAATTTGTTGTAGAAATCAAACACGTTGTTGACTAGTGTTTTTGTAATGCCAAGGATCAAGTGCATGGAGGAACGCGAGATGCAATCAATGGGGATGTCTGCGATAGGGTAAGATACTATGCTGTGTGAATAGTTTTGTGCGATTCCACGACGAAGTGGCTTCGATTCCTCATTTTCTGGTAGGTTTGAATACTTTTCTTCAAACACAGATGCGTCACGGCAGATACCCTCCATCGTTCCTGGCTCGTACGATTTGTCGGGATGGCAAAACGTGTTCTTCATGTCGTCCAATGTAGCAAGACAGAAGGGACATGGGTACCTTGAAGAACATCCTTGATGGCCAATGAATGTTGAGAGAAAGTCGAGGTCAGTCATGTACACCGAGAGGACGAGTGTCTGGAGGAGATTCATTTGAGGTGCGTTTAGAATGTTGCATGAAACTGGATTGCAAAACAATGCTGACTTAAGGAGATTGCTGTTATCGTTGAAGAAGCAGATTCCAGATATTTGCTCCTTCTCAACATTGCAGAGTAGCTTGATGTCTGTCACCATGGTGAAATTGATTTTGACAGTGCCATCTTTTGTTGCGGTGTCGTTCGTGGGCAAGGCAATGGTGGTTGTTCCGGAAGGAGTCGGAAGTGACCGTGGTGCGAATCGATCGTGATCAGTTTGCGTGTTGATTGCAATAACTACATCAGTCTTGGTTGAGAAATGAAGCACAACGCATTTCCGATGGACGATATTCTCAATATCTGACTTAATAACGGGTCTGCTCTGAACTGCGCGCCTCACGTTTTTGTAGCTGTCTTTAACGCCAGCAAATTCTAAGAAAGGACGAAGGTGCTCAATTCCATGGGGATTCGTAACATTAACAATATTGATAAGCCCCTTAGTAGATCTGTTACCCGCGTCTTGAGATATTTTATACATGACCAAGTCATGAACATTTTGGGGAGCTTTGAACGGAGCACGATATAGCTCTGAAGCCTTAACGAATTTCCCAGTAGAGTAAATTTCCCCGAAACTAGTTACTATGTGTTCAGCGGGACGAATAGTTGTTACCAGGATTGGGACGTCGCGAAACAAAATGTCTCCTTTTCCTTTGCCTTTTCCTTTACCTGTAGTTACTCTTTGTTGCAGTGGAATGATAGCGTATTTGATGGTTTGAAACTGCTGAATGTACGTTTGTCAAAGCTCCGCTCTAGACTTCTCTGTAGCAAAAAAACGCTGCTTCGTGTAGTGATAAAGAGCCTGGTCTAGCTTTTTGATTTGAAACTCATTTATCTTAACGTAGTTTTGGATTGTTGCAGTGATTTGTGCGGTGAACCGATTGAATTAATTATGGAATGCAATTAAGCACCCATGCCCAGCGTCTGGATTATCTTTCAGAAGTCTGGGAAGCAAGTGTTCAATGAATCTTTCACGGTTTGGAAGATGTTTCAACCACTCGTATGCAACATTGCCTGAATAAATTCTGCCACAATCTGAATCACCTCCGTAGTTTGCTGGTGCTCGCACCAGCTGAAAAGGCCTATTTCCTTCAAATGATTTCACTTTCTTTACATGCATAAGATCAGAGTACTTTTTGACTGATTTCTTTGACCCAATAACAAACAGTTGACCCAAGAGTCTGAGCTCATGCTCCATTAGAAATTTCCTTCCATTGAGGGCCGATCCAATTATTTTTGCTGCTTCTTTAGTAATCACTCCAGATTCATCAACAACAACAACTGCTTTGGATTTTTCACCTTTTTCATTTTGCAAATCTGCTGCCAATGATTTCCCAGGTCCCTTGGCTGCATTGGAATTTTTCTGATTTGGTTTTGCAACCCTTTTTGATTTTTGCTTTTTATTTTCTATTTCATTTTCAGTTTTTTTGCTGACAGGCTTAATTTCATGCTGAGCACATTTTTGCCTTTTAGGTTCTGGTGGAGGAGTAATCACCACTTCATATGGGTTGTGATTGAAGAGCTTATGGAAAGTCTCCATTCTATGAACCTTGTCCTTGTCACTATGCTTGAATTCCTTCACTATCCAGGGATTGTGACAGAAATGTTTGTGCTGCCTCTTTTTTTCTCATAGCCAGGCACCAACACACCACCCAATGTGGTGCTCAGAAATTGCAAGCACCCATCACAGAAAACCCTCTTATGATTAGGATCATTGGGATCCAGCTGAAAGGAGAAACATGTGACATCAGTTGAGGTCCAGTAATGCCTTGGCACTTTAAAGGCTGGTTCATCATTATCCAATCCTTCATTTTTTGTAGAAGAAGATCTAGTGCTCAATCTTTTGCTTCTTTGCCCAGTATTCACTGAACCACGGGAAGTATCACTTGGTGATATTGCTGGTGGGTTCGAACCAGTTGACGATGACATTGCTTTAGATTTCTTGCTTCCCTTTTCTCTAGTAAGTGTTAGTTCCGTATTTACCATCGTCGACAGCCCGAGCGTGCAAAATGAGAAAATAAAAAAGAATAATTTGGACCATGCAGGCGTATTAAAATATTTTAATCATAAAATAACAACTTCCCAATAATATCTAGTAGCTTTTCTTCGCCGTTAAGGAGATGCGGGAAAATTTCGTAAAAAAATTCTGAGAAGAATCTAAATCTTGTCTTGTTGAAGAAAGCATTTTACAAGGAAAAGCGATGTGGAGCAAGATTCGTCACATGTTACAGGGACTTGCGGACGAGAAATCAGAAAGCGATATTATGTTTGATCTGTACGTAGAGGTTTTAGTAGCAGTCCAACATGGATTTGTGCGTACCTTTTCTAAATTTTCGTGAAATGTTTGGATAAATCAAGCATCGCTGATTAAATACATGAAAAATGTTCACCTTTCAAGGCTCTATACTTACAAAATACTCAAGTCCCTCAATGTCCGTAGATTTTTGTGAAAAATAAAGACCACTTTTTTTTGTGGTCGTTTAGGTCCTAATAGGTCCTTATGTTGGGGGGCTACTCAATTGCACGCACCTTTGTGGTCTTTATTATTGGTCCTTAAGATTTATGTAAGGGGGCTAATCAATTGTGCGCACCTTTGTGGTCTTTATTATTGGTCCTTAAGATTTTTATGTAATGATCCAAAATTAGGGCTTAATTAAAATGCTCCATTGTCGAGTTTGAAAGTTTGAAATCAGAGTTGTTCCGACCAATACAATCACGGGATTGGATAGTTTCATCTTCTTGTTTACCATACTGAATGGTGAATAGTTGACCTCAAATGTCCTTTCGTTGATAGTCGCTAAACGATTGCAAAATAATTAAGTCTCTTATTCACCGTAAGAAGCATCTAAATTTAGATGGAAGCGATATTGAGAGATTATTGTCGCTGAAATAAATATTAAAGTCAGTTATTCTCTGTGGTCTATAATCAACCACATATTACGGTACTAATGGTACCTGCTGCCTTCTCACATTTTCAAAACGTTAAACCTCCATCAACGATGTAAAAAATGTGAATGTGGATTAGTACTTTCTGCCGTACCATACTCCTCCTGGAAAGATTATTTTAATTTTTTTTATTAACCCATATCTGCACAAGTGTTAAAAAAAATTAGGTCAAACCTTCACCCATCACCTCATCTCAACAATAATATCAACTCAAACCATAATGTGTTCAGGCAATGAGCACAGCAAAAAATCAATTCTTTCTTTGTAATTGTTTCAATTTAATCAAAGCTTCATTATTAAGCCCCCTTACTTTTCACTGCTCACTTCAACTTAATGATAAATTGACAACCAATTGAGGACCTGGGCAGATATAGGTTAACATCAATGAAACCAACCTCTTTGTTGCTGTTTTTTTGCTGAAAATACTTACTATTTACTTACCAATGTTCACTGTACTTGTTTAATTCAGGATGAAAAAAACAATAGGAACCATTTTTACTTTTGTCATACAAAAAATATCAACCAATGATTTCAATTGAACTTGGGATCTGACTATTGCAATAAATGATAGAAGGATCAATGAATCATACATCATGCAGAAGTAGCTGAGTGTTGTTGTTGGCTTTACTTTTTGTACTTCTCAATTTTTAATGGTGAGAACACTATTTATTTCCAGTATTTGCTACAAAAATTACCATTAATTTAAGCAGATTTGGGTACTATCAGTTGAAGTAAATAATACAAGTATTAATGAATGATATACAATGCAGTAAGTACTTGTTTATTGGCTACATGTCTGTCATTTACTTTTCTCTATTTTGTATCATAAAATCTTTAGGTAAATATTTTTTAATTTTTGTGAAATGAAAAAAAAATACTTACCTTGGCCTTCGATTTCTTTTGGCTGCTGTCTGTTAGAACAACTAATACAATGATTAGTGAATTATGCACCATGGAGTATTAGCATTTTTTTTGTATTTTTCAACTTGACATGGAAACATTCTACACAGTTATATTTTAAGTATTTATTATATAAAAAATACTATCTTGATTTCCCTTTTAAAATGAATATTTTAATTATTTATTCAAAGAAAAATTAAAGATGTACAACAAAAAGTATCATCCATATGTTGTTTTATTCTTTTGAATTTTGTTTAATATTGAATGTTCAAAAAACAAGGTATTATTTATTTTTTGTATTATGAACAATGGTCATTGCTTTTGACTTTCTTGACTGCTGCAATAGCTGATGCAAGGATTCATGAATTTCATGTCATCAATTATTAGGTGTTTATTCAATTTTTTTTTTGTTTTTTTTTTTCTTTAATTGTTCATGGTAAAACACTAGGTTACTATCATTTTGAAGTTATTTGTATAAAAAATACTGACCTCTTCTTCTGATTGAGATTGAGAGATGACTATTGCAGCAGCTGATGAGAAGATCAACACATTGTATATTTTACAGATTAGTGAATATTGGCTTTATTTTCTGGTTGTTTTTTTCAATTTTTCATAATACAAACACAAATTTTGTTTCAATCTTTGCCAAAAAAATAAAAATTGCTATTGGTTTCCCTTGAGCAATGTCCATCACAGTATCTGGTTCAAGGGCTTACGACTAATATATCAAGCATTAGTATCTAATTATTTTTGTAGTTTTTTTGTTTGTATACTTTTTAATTTTGAACTTTAAGGCAATAGTTTTATGTCATATAAAAATTACTGATAATTGCATTCAAATGCCCTTGGGAATTGTTTATTGCTTACTGAATTTGGTGATATAATCTTTCTCCAGTTAGGAATAATGCATTGTCGAATGTATGCTTGCTTCATTTCATTGCTTATTACACTATGATTTTGCATGTTAAAACAAGTGTTAGGAGTTTTTGTGGCATCCACATTCTGATCATTTTGCATTGAATTGTCATTGAATACTGGCTGTTGCAGCAATTGATGCACAGATCCATGGATTATAACATGCATTAATAGATGTTTGCCAACTGTATTTTTTGTTGTATTTTTCAAATATGCATGATGAAAGCACAATGATTATTTTAAGGAATTGACATATAAAAATAACAATGACCATTGCTTTAAATTGTTTTGGTTATTTAATATTGTCTTAATAAAAACAAGATTTTATGAATTATGTATCAAGCACTAGTATCTATTTGCTGACTGTATGATGAATGATATGTAGTGAATATACTATGTATTATTTTTCTGAGTTTTTGTCATATTAAAATACTAAGTCTTGATTCTGATTGTCCTTGGGTATTGATTGTCTTAGCAACT
This sequence comes from Thalassiosira livingstoniorum, assembly GCA_036939595.1. Taxonomy (NCBI): domain Eukaryota; phylum Bacillariophyta; class Thalassiosirophyceae; order Thalassiosirales; family Thalassiosiraceae; genus Thalassiosira; species Thalassiosira livingstoniorum. The sequence goes on from JALLOT010024537.1 coordinate 10,480, forward strand.
GGTGCAATGATGCATGAATTATACATCATCCAGTAAGAGATATTTACTGAATTAGTTTTATTTTATATTTTTCAACTTTCAAGGTGATATCAGCAGAGTTTTTTTCACTTTTTGGGACCTAAACATACAAAACAATGATTTCAAATTCAAAGGCCCTTTGGTACAGAATATTGCATCAAAGAAGTCAGTGACTTATCAAATTTTGATCATGCAAAATAATATTTCTTTTATGCTTTTTTTAATATTTTCTTTGTACTTTTTAATTTTACATAATAAAAATCTCTTTAGATCTTTCTTCACTTTTTGCCTCATGGAAAACACTAATCCTTTGCTTTCAGTTGATCTTGGTTACCGAGTATTACAACAACTGATGCAATGATTCAAGATCATGTATTACAGAAGTAGGTGAAATATTGCTTTATTTTTTATTTTTTATTTTTTATATTTTATCAACTTTTATATTCATAATTTTGTGTATTTTTTTTTATTTTTTTTCACATACAAAAACACTAATAATTGATTTTAGCTGCCCTTGGGTACTGACTGCTGCATTAACCAATGCAAAGAATTACAATTTTTTTATTGTATTACTACCTGTTTAAATATATGTTTTTTGTTTCCTTTTCATTCAAATTTTTAAAGTAGCAATATCCTGGGTATTTTTTATCATTTTTGCCTTAGTAAAATACATAACCTTGCATTTAATATCTGTTGGATATTGGTTGTTTATTAAAAAATGAAAATCAAACAGTGCAGTTGATCTTTTTCATCTAAATTTCATTTTTTGTCTTGTTTTTATTTTCTGATTTTGCATGTTAGTAACACTAGTTTTTTTTATTTTTTGCCATAAAAACAGTACCAAAAATTGATCTCAATGTACTTTAGATTATTTTTTGTAACAAATGATGCAAAAATCATGATTTTTAATATATTCTGTTGTAACTGTGAGTAGTTTTCATTTTTCTTTCTTGATCTTTTAATTTTTGTTTTTTTTGTAAAACTCTGGATAATTCTTCTCAGTTTTTGCCTTATGAAAATACTGACTGTTGCTTCTAGTTGCCATTGGGTACTATTAATTGTATGTAGTGATGCAAGGACTCATAAGTAATGTATCATGCAGTAGTCATGTTTGTTGGGTATTTTTTGCTTTCTTTTTTTCATTGTTGCATGGTAAAAAGCAAGCAATTAATTTTCCTGTTATATGAAAAAAACTGACCTTTACATTGAATTGTCATTGGGTATTTAATGCCGTAGCAACTTATGCAAGGACTCATAAATTATATATCAGGTAAT
>JALLOT010026044.1:1206-13676 GCA_036939595.1 Thalassiosira livingstoniorum
ATCACCCTCCTAATTTTTGAAATGATCAGCATTTCCAATACCAAACCTGTTTCACTTGAGGGAATGACACTTTCAAACCTCTCAGCCACGTATCTGCCATTTCGCGTCTCACGGTTAGGAGAGAATCGACCTCTGTAGTGTGGTCCAAATACCTCTTCCAAAAGCCTTGTCCCTTCACCCCAACCTTCACCATCAGTTATCTCCGGTTCCAATCTATCCACAATTGCTTCATTGTCTATGCACAAATGAGTCACTCTCTTGTTCAACCAGTCCGGATCTGGATACCTCACCCCTTCAGTCCCTTGAGTAAAAACATTGAACTGAGGACTACAAATTTGGTTGCGTGGATTTTCACCTCTTGCCAGCATTTCCCACCTCTCTTTGCTGTCAGAATTTCCATCGGCTCTCTCAGGGAGATTATCCCAGTTCGACCTACAAACTTGCCTAGAATCACACCGTCCCAAATCGACCATTTCTCGCAGAACATTCAACTCATTGGTCTGTTGTTTTACAACACGACCATGAAGAATCTTGCCATCGCCTGAACTCACATCTTGATAATGTTCGGCCTCAATAGGGTTTCGCCAAAGAATTGGTCCAACTCTATAATCCGTTGGGAGCCTGCTTTGAGCAATGAAGTCTCTCTCAAAATCATGGTCTGACAAAAGACACTTATTTCCACTAATGTCAGTACTGAAGTGCTTATTGGTGTCACAGAAAAAAGGAATCCCTGCAAGCCTTTGCTTGACTTCTTCAAAACGACCCCCTCCAGCCAAGGAGGTAGTAAACTCATGACAAACTTGGAAAGGTTGCATGGCATAGTAAAGGCAACTTAAAATGCGATTTTTCAGGGTAGTCTCGATTGCTCCTTCGACATTTTCTATGAGTTGAGTTGGACAATCATCCCTGAAATCATCACTCACTTCACGACGAGTAACAACCCCCCCTGTTCTGGGTAAAGATAGGAAGTTCGAATTCTTTGCTGCTTGATGGAACAAAGCAGCATTAATTGCTTTGGTATAAAGCTCATGACGTTCATATCCATTACGGACGAGACTATCCTGACTGGCTGAATCAATTAAAGCCTTCCTACTTTCAGAGCCGTTCCTAGCGGTCTCAGCACAGATGAACACATCAGATTTAGTTTCTGTCTTGATTGCCTCCAGAGTTTTCTTTGATCTTAAAAACATCTGCGTTGTTGGATAGAGATGGTTGTGACGACTCTCATCAGCACATTCATTTTGGGACTCTCGGTATTCACTATAACAAGATAATTGGCTGAAATCACAATGCATATGAATGGTTGCAATCAGAGGACAAAGAGGCCTCATTACGCGAAGAGGAAGAAAAATTGCCCTGCCTGTGATTTTATCACGCAGCATGAACTTTTTGCAGCATTCGCAAACAGGAGAAATCAATATCTCATTAGTTACTCCATCAAATATTGGTGCCAGCCGAATACGACCACCAATTTCAGTCTCAAGATTGTGTGCCCTGAACTCTCCACTATACTTTTCCTTGGCCCTCTCGAACAGGTAGTCGTATATGGGTTTGAGAGGAACCGAGGATACCAAAGCCACATACTCGTTCATCACAGTGTTGGGATTGCAACACCTGAAACGGATGTCATGGGTGAGCAGATGATTACGTAGTTCTTCGAGGTTTGATAAATTACTGGTGATTGAATCCAATCGCTTGAAAAGAGCAACGCATGATTCAACAGACTCTTTGTACTCTTTCATGTAAGACTCTACAGTTTCTTTCATCACCACAGAGACGGCAACCAGGTAAAAACATCATGGAGTTCATGTAGAAATAGACTACATTTACTTGCAAGATCTGCGGGATTTCTGTTGTTTCGGCGAATGTGCTTTTCCAAGCTAACATAATCATCAAAGGTGGAATGAATCTGTGTTTGAACAAACGAGCGAATCCCAATAAACTTCACATTGTGAGGGTCGTTGTCAGGGTCAAACCCATGTTTTTCGAAAAATTCCATTATCCTCCCCAGATTTTCAAATACATCGCTTGATTTCACAGGCAATTTTCTAAACTGATCCCACCCCAACCGATCGTAAAAGAGAATGGCTGCGTATTGGCTAATGTCAACCATAGTTATCATCATATGATAACCAATCAGAAGATAGCTCATAACACTTGCAATCTGCATAAGCTTAGTCCCCATACCAAAGCTTACACATTCTTCATTTACAGCTAGCCAAGTCACTATAGCAGGCTCTTTGAGGGGGAGCACTACTGAGGGGTCATCAAAGTAATCATGGAAGGGACGAGTCTCAGCATCTGTCTCGGGGTCCCAAGTAAAGCCGTTGACAGGTAAAGAAATGGTTGTTGCAGAAAAGAGACATGGCTCAGGGCGATCCCCTGCAAAAGATATTGTTCCAATGCATAGAGCATACAGATCTGGATCAGTCATGTACAGGACATTTTGTGGATCACGAAAAACACCACGGACAACATGTTCAATCTTTTTGAGGAAAGGTTTGCAGAGATTCATGTCTGTCTCATTCCCATTGCACAAGTCAGGGGAGTAGATGAGATACACACTATCTTTTTCTGCAAGATCAAGCAAAACAGAAGAGTCAGAATTTTCGTCAACAAAGTTTTTCAGCTGTGCTGCTACCCAATCTCCATCACGGTCTCTAACCAAATCCCCATACTGCATTGAAATGGACTCATCACCACTATAATACCGTTTGAGCTTCCACATTTTCTCCAGTAAAATCTTCTCTAGTCCACAATCTCTATCGTAATACCTCCTCTCAGTGTTTGCCTGTTTGAGTATTCTTTTGACGCCACTTCTCTTTTGGTTAATAGTAGTGGACTGATCAGCCCCATTGTACTCTGGTGGTAATTGAACTAAGGTGCGACCAAGTAACACAGGATCCCAATACCCTCCGTTGTTCCTGAGGGCCTGACTCATTTCGGTGTCACCCCAATGCGAAAAATTTGTAAAAACTTCACTTTTGGAATGAACTCTTTGCCCAGGTCCAGGCTGATAATCAATAGTGATGGACTTTTGCTCTCTATGGAGAACACTTCCTTCAGACTCTTCACGCCTCTGGGGGAGTTTAACATCAAAGTTATTACCTCCTTGGAAATCAGACAGATTCTCGTCTGAAGCTGGGGTACCTGCGGTGTCAAAGGCTGCTTGGGAAGATATAAATTCTGACCAGGCAACTTTACTCAGGACACCGATTTCTTCATTCTGATAATTACCCCTGCTTCTTTCCAATTCAGAAGACATTCCCATGTTCCTTGAACGGAACTGATCACCTGGCGTGTGTTGAACAACACGCCGTGTCTGCCAACTTCCAGCTGGGCCATTAAAATAACCCCCGACTCTTGAATTGTTGCAAACTTGATCATCCCACCTCACCGAGACGTTTCTGCTTCCAGACCTTGACCTGTGACGAGTTCTGACATTCCTTGTAGAATCAGAGTCACACCCCAGTTGCTGCTTCCTCTTCTCCTGTCTAGTTGTAGAATCTTCTTCCCCACCGTGATCACGATGAGAAGCAGGAATTCTACTTCCATCACCACAATCGATAGGTGAAGCTCTTGATTCTTCCTCCACACCATGATTAGGCTCCGATCTACCCTTGGGACATTGTTCATTTACAGATCCAGTTTCAGATCTAATGTCCATGGTGATTTCACTGAAGTCGTCCGCATCAACTTCTGACTGCTTCTCAAACTCATCGAATTCCTCTTGAGACACCTTGACGTCATCGTCCTCACTCAAAAAAAGACTTTCCAGCGTTTCAAAGCCTTCCACTGAATCTGCATCATCTACAGTGGGTGGGTGCGGCCTCCACAACTCCACAAGTATTAACGGACCACGATAGACATATGTTCCTCCTCGCTGATCAGGAGTAATACCAGGAGGATAAGCGTTTACCATGAATTCAAAATAAGCATCAAGGTCGGTGTCGGGGTCCCTTTGAGTGAATCTAACAGTTCCACAATTATGGTCAAGAACCAATTTTTTCAATGTTTGCCCTTGTGTCCAAGAGGTTTTCTTTCTGTCTTGATAAGGTCTGTCTTTGGGCCGCGGACCATTCCAACCAAGAGGAAAAAATGGAAAAGGTACCTGTTGGAAAGTTTCAGCCATGTTATCATCTAAATCTTCAGTTGCTTTCCCAAACATGAGTAGATATTGGGGCCTGGTCTGGCAGCTAAAGCATGTTATACCGCATCCCATGTCGTCAGGAAGATTATTACCATGCCTGTAGCTACTTTCTTTTTTACAAAGTGCTGTAACCAGACAGCATAAATGGATGGGGTTGACACAGCATGGTGTAGCAAGGATGTTGTCTGTTAAAGGGAGCATGCATACACAATACATGCCTCCTTGTGTGTGACAGTGATTGATGTATTTCTCCCAACTCAATGACGCCACTTTGGCAATGAGCACTTTGTATCCAAATGGCAAACCATCAATCTTAATATCCATCCACCTTTCACAAATGCCTCTACAGATTACTCTAAGAGCAGACATCTTTGTGCTACTATAACCCTCAGGCCTGCTCCCAATTTCAGGAGTGTCATCCCATCCAGGAAGGCCCCTCAAAAGAGTTGAGCGATCCCAGTCACCCCACCTTCCATCTACTCTCCTAGCCACAAGCGCACTTCCCAGTGATAAAATAGATTGGGCACAGGATGGATTCTTTATCTTTATTCCTCTGGGATCTTCTTCTTCATCGCGATATCTTCCCTTGCATCGGTGATAAACAACAACAACTTCGTTGGCAGTTCTAGGTTCATGTTGATTGCCTCCTGCTCTAGGTTCATGTTGATTGCCTTCTATCACGACCCGAATTTCCCTCTCTGATAAACCCAAGTACACTATCAGTGCTAGAGTCATTTCCTTACAAGCATCCTGCACATTGTTCACCCCGTCAGGGTCCATGATATGAAAAACTTTCCTGCTCACATCAACATACCATGCAACTTCATGTGACCAGGCCATGGAAAATCCTTTCTTGTTGTGCTTCACTGAGAAAATCCCGCCAATAAACTTATCTTGGTCACCCTGGTCAACTAGGTTCCACCTTTTGTTGGTTATCACCCAACCACCACTGCTCCTTCTCATTTCTAGCGTATAAGGGATAACAACAAACCTTTGACGGAGGAAGGCATAGGCAAACTTGGACAGTAACACTAGACCGAGATCAACTTCCCAATCCCAAGGCCTTTCCTCCGATGCCTCCCAACAGAACTGACTAATAGTAGGCCATTGTCCAGAGATTCTCACTTCACCAAAGCCCACAACATTGGTAGAAATTTCAACTGGAAGATAGTAGCTCTTCCTAATCTCTCTCTCACATCTACCATCATACCTCCTGAAACCACAGGGTTTCCCTGCATCATTCAACAAGATTGGCCAAACATCATCGTTTGCTCGTACCAGACCTGTGAATTCTCTCTTGGAGTTCCTGAAGAGTGTGAAAGGTTCAGTGTCACTAATGAGATCACTTCGAAGATATTTCATATTTACAACGGAAACCTCATGTTTGGGGTCAAATTCATGAGAAGCTTCAATGACTACAAACTGTTCATCATTCCCATCATACTTGAGGTATTTGTCACCAACTAATCTATAGTACAGAACATGACGAAAACCGTCACCTTGATCTCTGGACTGTTGGATTCTTGCCGCCAGTCGATCTAGAGTAATGTCTTCTTCGTTACCTTCCTCATGAGTTGGGGTACTACCGCCTTCCTTCTCACTACCATCCGCTCGAGTCTTGACAACAAAGCCCAAAAGAGTGTAACTGACAGAGTCACTTTTGAAACCAGAGGTGCCTCCATTGAAACCAGAGCAATTTACCACATCGTTGATTTCTGACAATGATTTTGGAGAGAATCTATCCGGAGTCAGCGACAGTATCATAGGAAGTTTGATCTTGTAGGATAAGATCTTATTTCCAGGACACTGAGCAGTGAAATTATCACCGAATCTTTCATCCATTTGAGGGCATTCCGAGTATTCGAAAGATCCATCCCCATTGAGACTTCTTACGAAATCTGTTCCTTCAATAACATCCTTGGGAGGGCCACTTGCCAACAGCTTGAGGTCGTGCGAGACGATTGCAATTGATTTATCATTCCTTGTTTGATTGGGGCATTGAGCGTTTTCACATTCATAACACATCTGCATCTCAATCCTTGTCAAATTGGAACCCAGAGCTTCATCCACTTGAGAAATGTCGAAACTGAAGTCAACTACATCACCCATCACATCCTTGGGATCCACTTCCTTTAACCCTTTGTACACATGTGTCAGCCACATATCTCTAGAAATAGCAGGATTCGGATTTAGAATGGCCCTCACAAGCTTGCCACCACACTCGTCTTGCCGAGTCACAGACCACAAATGCTGATAGTCCACAGTCAACAGACCAAACAACGCCCACTCAACCAGGATTGAAGAAAAGTTCTGCCAAGTTTTACCATCAACATCAAACGGAGTTGTTTGCAGAAAATGAAATTTTGCAGGGGAATTGAGCCTCTTGTTTTCAAAAAGATTAGACCCTACTTTTGAACACAGTGCTTGATCATGGAGAAATTCTGTTGAAGACAATCCGGTACCATGTTCAGACTCTCTTGAAGATAACTCATAACCATGTCGAGACCTGTAGTCACTAAGGTAACTGAAGGAAGCCAAAACACTCTTCACAAGGTCACCAATGCCATCTTGAGGAACATTCCCGTCTCTATAAACCATGAGGAAGGCAGGCTTTGCCTCATTCTGCAAATTATCAATCTTTAAACTTTTCACCATTCTATCATCGGTTTTATACCAAGTTCCATTATCAAAATCACGCACCAGAGAAGTGTAATGGTTATGTTTCGTATGAAACTCTATCACAGCAACTAACTTATACGTGTGGGGATTGGGATTGCCTTCTTTGAAGTAACGTTGAAAGTCAAGACTGGGATACATCGGTATCGGACTGGGAAAAGTATGATTGTTGATTTTCAAGTTCAAGAACCATTCAAGGGGGGTGAACTTGTGGTAGTTTGCTTGCCGGCATGTTTCTCCAATAACCCTTGCCCCAAATTTCCTCTCCACCATCAATGTCACCAATTTGGGCTTAGTTTGGTTCACTATTGAATATTTAGCACGTTCGGAGCATCCACAAAGGTTGCATGTCGTCTCTGCAGTGTTGTTGAAACAAATGTCGAGTGCTTGGGGAATCGTCGAAAGTTTCAAATTTGTTTTCAATTCCTTCATTCTCTCATGCTCAAGTTTCCTTCTGGCTCTGCCTTGTTCAGTGGTCCCATCGATTCGGGGCCACTTTTTCTTATTGTCTTGGTGAACGATAGGGATTAACAAATAATTTTTAGGATCGAGCGTTTCACACTTATTGGTCCTACCGCATGGACAAGACTTCTTTTCTTCCAATGTTACATTGAGACAGGAAAGGAAACTCTGACGGCTTTCATTAATCATTGCTTCATGACATTTGTCCAGGAACTCCGCTGCACAATTATATTGACCACGTTGAAAACTGGCAACTTCGCTCAAGTTTCTAAACAGTAAATCATCAACATGCTTGTGACTGACACGAGATTCAGATGTGGCAACCTCAAGCAAAATGAACACCAACATACAATAAGTGCATTGTATGGGGCACTTTGTTCTACAAGAATTCCAGTGCTCATCCTCTGTTATTGTTTTCCATATAACGTCTAGAGAAGCAAGGCAACTAATGGTAGCATTGGCATAGCAGGTGGAGTTTGCATTTTCAATACCAGCAACAACTGTGTTCAAACTTCTTGATGCGAAGAGTTGGTGATGGTGAAGCTGTGAACCAGATGTGTTTGCTGGCCCAGTAATCTGAGAGTTCCTGGGTTGCGAGCTAATACTGAGTTGCCGTAAACTAGCATCATTTGCTTCCAGAGGAGAGCAGGGAGGTTGGGATCTTGAAGCATTCGCTTGAAGTGACGATGTATTGTCCACTGGATTGGAATTGGCTTCTAGGGATGACCTCCTGGGTTGAGTGCTAGCATCACGTGGTGAACCATGAGGTTCAAACTCTGACCCATTTGATTGAGGGAGCAAACCGCCTTTCCCTCGGGGACTACCCGCGTTGACTAGTGGAGATGATCTCCGCTGACCAGAACTTGCTGGATTCACGTTACTGGTTGGTGACTGTGAACCCAAAGCATTTGATGGGCTTACTCGGTCAGCTTGAACGATCACATTTTCAGGAAGTCTTGAATCCGGCCTACTTGTTCGGTCCACGTTAGTTGAGGGAGGAGAGGGAAAACTTGAAGAACTTGAGGGACTTGGTTCATCATCATCGTCATCACTCACGTCAATATTAATTGGATGAGTTTCACTATCCATTGGATCTTCGTCTGAGATTTGAATTCTTCTCCCAATTCGAGAAGTGGAAGAGGCTTCCAACTGATTTGAAGAAGTTCCAGCATTATTAGAAGCAGTGCTTCTAACTCCGGGAGATAAGGACGATCTTGCTACAGCACCATGATTTCGAGGTGTCCCCGCGCTTCTCGCAGCAATCTCCTCTGCCTGATTGAAAAAGCCATCCACTGTCAAATCTAATCTTCTAGTGTTACCATTATAGTGAACAGTCCCACCTCTTGCATAAGCAACCAGATCGTCAACAGTGAATCCAACGAGAATGGTGGGTGTAAGAGAGTAGGGACGAGAAGAACCTGCTTGATTGGTCTTGTTGAAGTTTTCTGATCTAAGGTCTACAGTCACTCTGGGTCCATGCACATCATGACGCAACACGCCATCCCTATCTAGAGCAAATTTTGCACAATTTTCAACAAGATTTCTAAAACCTCTGCGTTTACAAGCACTGTCAACTTCATTTCTGAGTTGAGTCAACATCATTTCACCGACTTCTAGAGACTTGAATCGAGGATCGTTACTAAGATCACCCCAATATTGCATGCCTCTACCATTAGGAAACGGCGCTTCTCTGTTAAGGTCCACCTGCTTCAAAACCTGATTTCTAAAGAAGGCAAATCGCGATTGAAGACAGAAGTGTCCTGCTTCTTCAGCCCCATTAATTCTATCAAAACAAAACCCACTGAACCCTTCCACTATACCAGAAGTTCTCCCCTGATGGTAATCAAATAGCTGGGGATCGCTACTGGAATATCGCTGTCCCTCCAGCAACTGTTGTCCACCATGATAAATTCGACATACTAATTCAAGCATTCTCTCACGACTAACTCTCTCTCCCCTACTTGCAGTCTCCAACGCATGGATCGTACAAAACACGGTGTAGACTCGTGCCAAAAGATTCCTAAGAACTTTTTTGAACTCTCTACTTTCTTCTCTCAAAGCATCCACTGCTCGGGACGTGATATGTCTTTTTTTTTGTACTTCAACAATGACTGCTTCCAGACCTTCATCGTAGTGGCGATAGATGTCAACCACGGTTTCCTTCACATCTCTGGGACTAAAAATTCTGCTCATGCTTGAAACTTGGTCACAGTAGTCAAGAATAGAGGTGCACCAAATCTTTTTCGGCAGCCTTTCAATTTAGTAGGTTCGGGGGTGCAATGAATCTAACCTTGAAAAACCGAAGGTCTCTGCATTTTTCGAGAAAAAGTAAGGGTGAGTCAAGAACGTTCAGGTTCAGAGGTGACCACCTCTCTCTTTGCGGTAACAAGATAAGAGGATTTACGGCGCACTTTCAAATCACATGAAGACCTGTGACCTGACTCTCCTTCCTCCCACTTACCAACAAGTCCCAAGGCACACTTCCACTTTCTGCCCCACTTCTCAAAGCCTTTACAGCCCAAGTTAAGAGGTGCGATGAATCTCGTTTGCAAGACACCTGACTTTCTGCCCCACTTCTCGAAGCCTTCTACCAAGTTCAGAGGTGCGATGGGTCTCGTCTGCGAATCCCCTGACTTTCAGCCCACTTCTCAATGCCTTCACAATCAAAGTTCAGAGGTGCGATGAGTCTCTTCTGCGAAACCCCTGACTTTCTGCCACACTTCTCAAAGCCTTCACAATCAAAGTTCAGAGGTGCGATGAGTCTCGTCTTCGAGTGCACTCTCTTCTTCGAGTACCCTGACTTTTCTGCCAAATTTAGTTCAGAGGTGCGATGAGTCTCTCTGCCCACTTCTCAAAGCCTTCAACCAAGTTCAGAGGTGAGATGAATCTCTTCAGCGAGACCCCTGACTTTCTGTCCACTTTCTTATCTGAGGCACATTCAAAATTAGAAGGTTCCTTTGACCTCTTGATTTTCTGCCCACTTCCTAACGCCTCAATGAAAGAGTAGAGGTGCGAAGTTTCTCATCTTTGACACCCCCCTGCCTTTTTCTCCCACACGCAGAAGTAGTAAGTCTTAATACTATACTTCGTACCACCAGTTCAGGGGCGCAATGACTTCAAAACAACTGGTTTCATTGGATTATTAAGCTCAATCCACGGACTGCCATTGTCTTGTGTAGGTGATGTTTCTCATGTCTTCAGGTTGGAAAATGGAAAATTACAGTTACGCTGGGGTTAGGGTCTTGGACATTGATGACGACAAAATAATTGAATAAATAATGTAAGTTTTTCAAACGAATCCCCCCAGTGTGCCAAAGGGCATGAAATCTAACACCACCACACCCCCATTTACAAAGCTACAAACTGCTAGTGGGGGGCTGTGACGATGCAGCAACCTGCTGACCCCTCAGGACTCAGGAGGCAACAAACATACGACAGCACTGATGATGGCTGATGCCTGACACTAACGCCAGTTGGGGGAACAGCAGCGCCAGTCAGGGGGGGCACTGCAGCGCCGACGAGCCGTGGCGCCAGTATGGGGAGGCAGCGCAATGGCACAGCGCCAGTTTGGGGAGGCAGCGCAACGGCACAGCGCCAGTTCGATGACGCTGCGCAACGTCGCGGCACCAGTTCTGGGAGGCGGCGTAACGTCGCGGCCCCACAGCGTAACGTCGCGGCCCCACAGCGTAACGTCGCGGCCCCACAGCGTAACGTCGCGGCAGGGCACCAGTTCTGGGAGGCAGCGTAACGTCGCGGCCCCACAGCATAACGTCGCAGCCTCACAGCGTAACGTCGCGGCACCAGTTGTCTCGTCACCAGTTCGGGGGGGGACGCAATGCCGCTGCTCCGGTTCGGGGGAGCAATGCTCCCCAGCGCAAGTCGAGGGGGGCTAGTACCAAGGACGCTCTGACGATGCAGCAAACTCACTGACAGCCACACTCACCATGGTAAAAGTCAACTTCCCCGCCCATCAATGGAATGAGAATTGATTGATTCGTATTTTTTTGGATCAGAATATTTTCATGTGAAGTCTGCGTGAATTCTGGGTACAATACCATAGAGGAGTACTGCTATTGTACTCCTAATATTAGTACTTAACAATCTACGAGTATGTTGTATTAGTAATACAGTATGTATTTACAATGCAATACAATACTTTCATGTGTTTATTAAATACCAGTAATGATAAGGTTCAGGTAAGTCCAGGTACGATACCATATTGTAAGTACACAATACTTTCCCAATGAAAATACAAAATACGAGTACTCGTAAGATTTATGTGCTCCCTCGTAAACTTTAGATTTTTATTTTTGATCTTCAAAAGTAAAATTGCGTACTCAATAAAAGAAGTATAATCGCTCAAAATAAACGTCCCAAAACGCGATCCCCAAAAATGAAAGTAGAAATCATGGTATGGGGGACTGAATATTGCATACCTTAAACTTTAGTCATGAATGTTAAGCGAATTATTTTACAGAAGAGAACGATTACTAGAGTAAAACTTTAACTTAAGAAGGAGTAACAAGTCACTTGGTGAAATAGCATCAAAGCATAGAATTGTACAATACAATCAACAAGAGTACCATACCATATTGGATCATAGGAGTATGTATCTTAGGTAGAACTCAGTAAGGTTACGGGAGTTAGTAATGTTCAATAATAAGTACTTTCTCTCTCTCCAGTGAGGTATTCTACACAAGGTATTAAAATGAGTAAAAAGGGTTGTAGAACAGTATTGTAAGTAAGGTATTAATTGTACCTTGCAATTAATCAAAACTCAAATAATATTAAGCTGGTAATTAAATTTGACACAAGGTACCATATTGTAGGTATGGCACGTATTCTGGACAAGTATGTAGTACAATGCCATTTGGTTTGGATGTGTAAAAAACTGACATTCTAATTCCTCTGGAGGAATTGCTTGGTGCACATCCTCCACCTTCCTCCACATGGAGCTAGAAGTTCTGGTGACACATTAAAATCCTATTCAAATTCTAATAAAAAATTTAAGCAAGATAATTTTCTTCCCTTCAAATATCCTGTTTTCAAGCTTGTATTGCTTTGGAATGATAGCAAAGCTTGGTCACAGCTTGTTCATAAAGATTCATTTCACTAAGCCTTGTCAATGTAGCAAGGTACAATACTCCACAGACAAACCTCAGCCAACATTTGTTACAATAAA
>JALLOT010027589.1:0-15155 GCA_036939595.1 Thalassiosira livingstoniorum
GATAACTGCAGAGATCAGAACATAGATGCAATCAATAGTCAAGTTGGCAACGTTGTTGAACCACCAGGCAGTAGGACAGCAATAGTCAATGTTGAACATCCAACAAATGATGTCCTTTCCTTGTCATCTCCACAAGCCAGTCAAGAACAGGAACCTGGTGGTGACATTGGAGCAAATGACGCACCTCTTGACAATGCACCCACAACAGCACCTCAAGGTATGGATAACACTATTGGAAGTCCACAAGTCACTGGATATCCAACAAATGACATCCTTTCCTTGTCATCTTCACCAGCTCAGAGAAGGTTCAATGGACAAAACTCTATCAGCATAACAGATGAACCTGAAGGTAATGGTTCGTTCCACTCCAGACAAGAACAGGAACCTGGTGGTGACATTGGAGCAAATGGCACACCTCGTGACAATGCACCCACAACAGCACCTCAAGGTATGGATAACAATCTTGGAAGTCCAGAAGGTGCTGGATATGTCAATGTTTTCCCTCCTGTTGGAAGCGAGCAAAACAGCAGAATTGATTTGAATTCAAGAATTCCAGGCTTTGAAAACAGAAGTTTGATTTGCTTTGCAAACTCGTCATTCACAGCCCTTGCTTCCATTCCTGCTGTCTGGCAAACTATTAAGAAGCAAAGGCATTGGGAAGATTGCACGGAACTGAGTCCTGAATCTTGTTCCTATTGCAGATTTTTGATGATATTTAGATTGTTGAGGACGTCCGCTGACATACTCCCATGTCATCTTATACATGATTTGATTGAAAAAAATTTTTCTGGTATTTTGTCCAGTTCACAAATGACTCTTTATTCAGAAGAGATAGAAAGGGAGATTAATGATGAAAACACTACAGCAGAACAAAAGCAGAAACTATTGCAAGGTTGTCAACACGATCCAGAAGAATTCATGAATCTCCTGCATAGAGCAATGCTTGAACACACGAAGGCAAACACAAAGACCAAGGGTCACAAGGAGCATGGGTATAGCATCTTTGAATGTATGCACATTGAAACAAAGAAAAACCTCAGTTGTTGTCAATGTGAACAGAAGTCTGATAAGAAAGAGATTATAAAGTGGATGGAAATGGAAATGTTGAAACCTCGAATGTGGGAGAAGTTTCCAGAAATTGAGGGAAACGATCCAGATTCTCAGAAACTGAAATCACATTTTAGGAATGAAATGGATAATCTTCGAAAAAAACCATTGTTGTATTCAGTAAATGGGGCCCTTGAAGTGCTTTTTAAATCTCAGACAGTTGAATATAACTGCGAAAATTGTGATTGTGGGAAGAAACAATGTGAAATGGTGTTGATGAAAGATCCTGATGTTTGTTCACTTTTCTTCAGAAGAGAATTCATTTTTCCAGAACAAAATAAATCTGTTGAGCGCATGGACAAAAATACATATCATCTGTTAAGTCCAGCTCAATGGATTTTTAGAAGAGATACACAACAGCTCGTGCCACTAGCAAAGTGCATCTTGGTATCGTCTGTCTGTGGTCAGTCATTTTTCGAATTATCTGCGCGCGCGCGCAATAACATGCCCCAATTCTTCAACAACAAAATTCATGAGAGGCCCCGAGCCCTGACGAGCCACCAGCCTCCGCCCATGCTCTCGCTGCTAATTTCCGGTTGACGATGGCGACGATGGCGACGTCGGTCGACGCGGCCAATACGTAAATTTACAAAGTCCAATTCGTTTTTTGTACATTAAGTAATAAATTAGACTAGTAGTAGATGTATATGGCTTGCCCAAAAAACGAATTGGAACGCCGTAGGGAACAAACGGCGCCGCGACGTCTCGTCACGGCGCCAGCGGCTGCCGCCGACATGGTGGTAACTTGAACCGCTCGATTGAGCTCCGTGCGGATCCAATTCGTTTTTTGAAAGTAGACTCGTTGATTTCATTGTCAATAGATTCATGATGTATCTTCAAAAAACGAATTGGATCCTTTTGCTCATAGTGCTGGAGACGTCTAGGGCGTCGACGGAACTGCTTGAGGACGCCATCGTCAAAGTAAAAAATGACAGCTGGTTTAAACCAATTATTTCGTTTTTCGATAAGTACACTAGTATTATTTTGAGTACGCTCAAATTATAATAAACTTTTTGGCTACGTCAAGTTTAAATTTAATTATTTTTTTCGAGTGAGACGGACAGACTGTCCCAGGATGCAAACGAGCTGTTGTGGATAAGAACAAATTGAAAAATGGGTTCAAAGTGCCGACTGAGTTGAACCTTACTCAATATATGGAACATCCAAGTATGCTGGAAAGTACTGACTACGAACCACAATCCATCATCATTTATGAACCACCAAAGAATAATGATTCTACCTACAGCCATTTTTTCACTGTTGCTATGTCATCAGATGGAGATGATGTTTACAAGATCGATGATAATGGTATTGTCAAGAAAGAAAATATGAGATTGTTTTTTTCAAAAAATAAGTTGGTTTATCTTGTGTTTTATGGGAAGAAAGGAACTTTAGCAACTCTCAATGACGATGTGAGGTTTGTTGTTGACAATTTGGGATATTTGGACGAGTTCATCAGCAATCTCCATCACCACCCAGATGTCAATGTGGTTGAAACAAAAACATCACCTGTCAATGAAGATGTTGATTTGTCCAAGAAAACGGATGAACAGAAATCAATTGTAAGAAATTTGCCAAAACTCTTGTCTTCAAGAAAATTGACAAAGCCTCAAGATTTGGATTTTGTAGCGTGGTCTATAAAAGATGTCAACGGGCGGTTCTGGACAAATACTTGTGCTCCTGACTCCATGTTTGTTGCATTGAACTTCTTTTTCATCAAGTATTATCATTTGCTAAAACCAATGTCAAGGACTTCCAAGTTTGTTAGTCAATGGATCATCCCATCTCTTCGTGGAGAGTTGGAAGAAGTGAGATTGAAGTGGTTGTCATTGATTTATAAATCACGTTGGTGTTACACTCCAGAAGAGTTGTTGAAACTGAATGAGGAGAATCGATTGGAGGAAGAAGTATACGGAAAAGTCAGTAAAGATGTTGGAGCACACATCAAAACAGACTTGCGTATGAAGCGGTTCGATTTTGATTGTGATTGCAATACAATTCTTGCAGGTTTGGAAGGAATTGGAAGACTTGAAATGATGGAAACGGAATGGGAGACATGCCATGTCTGCAGTTCCAGCAACTGTTCAAATCATGAATTGAATTCTATCACATCAAAGAAAAGCACATATATTGTGAGATGTGAAGATATTCCACCTGCTGAAATGTCATTGGCAGATTTTGCAGATTTGTGTACCATTGGGATTAATAGGAAACTGCAACGCCCCTTTGTTGTGACTGACTGCAGCAGCAATGATATATGTCGGTTGGAAGAGGGGGAAGAAGAGGAAGAAAATGTGTGTAGTAATGGAAAGAAAAAAACCAAGGGAAAGGGACCCAGTGAAGAGAATGCAAAAGAAGGATCCAGTGAAGAGAGAGCTCTTGACTTATGTAACAGTGATGATGAGGACAAAACTGATAATAACCTCGCTCAACAGCAACCGTCAAATTCCTCACAGGGAAGATCTGACAGAAGAAATGCCAACACAGAGAATGCAAAAGAAGGATGCAGTGAAGAGAGAGCTCTTGACTTATGTGATAATGATGATGAGGACAAAACTGATAATATTCTCCCTCAACAGCAACCGTCAAATTCCACGCAGGGAAGATCTGACCAAAGAAATGCGAACACACACAAGAGAAGAGAAAGATGCAAAGGGAAAAAATGTAGATCAATGAAATTTACAAAAATTGCAGATCTGATTTGTTTTCAATTGAATACTGTTGGACCATTATTCTGGTGGAAAGATAGCCCTACACATCTGAACAAATTCCCCTCCACCTTTGTGATCACTTGTGACATTGATGGGAGAAAAAAGATCTTACTGGAGTATGAATTTGTCTTCTTTACAGTCAAACTTGGAAGAGATCCAAAAGAAAAAAAAGAGCAAAGGGAGAAAAAAAATGGTAAAGCAAAGGAAGCCAATGGTCCAGGAACGTTCGGTGATGGAAAAGGTCGAGATGATTTTTCTGGAGGACATTTTAATGTCTTCTTCAAATCTTCCAACGATGAATTTATTTGGTATGATGGAATGTGGGGTGCTGATTTTCCAGAGCATAATATTTCATTCGAAGGTTCAAAAAAATACCAGATCTTATCTTCCAGTTCTGAGATACCCCTTACGAAAGGGGGTTATGTTCCATTTCAGATGTTTTACTTGAGGAAGCGATGTTGTGATCCAAATTTAGATCCCAACAGGATTAGATACTTCATGACACATTACGATGATTCCATTTCAGTCCCAATTCCAGCAAATGTTATGCCTTTCCATGAGTCTAGAGAGGGAGATAAGTTTTTCCGAATCAATGCATCCACACACTTGCCCAATTTTGGTTTAGTCTCTGTTCCTTTGAGGTGGCCAAGAATGTATCACATCCCACAATTGGTGACTCATGAAACAAACTTAGACTGGAAGTTGTTCCAATTTGGACTGGTACTCCTCAATCACTTGGCTGCCTACTTGCACTGCAATGGTCTTCTTATCTACCCTTACTTGTTGAATACCAGAAAGACAAAATTGGGGACATGGAAGATCGAAAACAAAAGAATTAATCTCAGTACAAGTGATCTGTCTTGGAATAAAATCTGTGGAATGATTCAGATTTGTCAAACCTCTGGTGGATTTGAGCTACTCTTTGGACACATTTTTGCTTTCATAATTGACAAAAATTCAAAACAAGTTCATTTTGTAGATACTGATGGAGTCTATTGTGCAAAACATATCAAAGAAAAGCTATTTCATGCGCTCATGAAATGGTGTGGATTTGTTGGTGTGGAAAGTAATTGTGATGCTATGGCGACTTCTACTGATCACTCAGAGCGTGAAATCAATCAGGAAAATAATGAGTTGGCTCCGCAGGTGTTGGGGGAAAATGAGTTTATCCACAAATATCACATCATGGAATCAAGCGGTCACTCAAATTGCAGTGGATCATTTTCACTGCTCTATCTTCACAATGCTTTGAACAAACTCAGTAGCAAAATGCAGGATGACTGTATTTCAAATGTTGGTTGGAAATTTTCTGAATGCTCTGACGACTACAATCAGACATTGTCCTGGGATGACACACCAGTAATTGAAAAACTACCAGAAGAATACAATCCCAAGTTTACTGCTTTGAGAATTGTTTATCGTGGATCCTTGCACTGCAATGACAAAATCAAGCTTGAGGGCTTGCCGGTTGGATACATGAAAATCATCCAACGTGCTGCTGAAATTACCTGGTTTGATTGGTGTAAATTGTGTGAAACTTCTGAATTCCATGCAAGAAGCAAATGTGCATGTGATGGGCTTAATGTGGATGGAACCTATGTCTTTAGAATGTGTTGTTTAGCACCGTTCCATGGTTACTGCTTCTTTAACAGTGTCAGTGATAGACTTTGCCAACATTTTGGTGAACCACTGAAATGCTTTCATTGTCAGAAGATGCAGAGCAATCATTTCATGTTATTTGATTTCAACAAGGATGAAAATGGAAATACTTCCTGCCAAGAAATCTTCATCCCCCACAGTTCATTCATCCCTACCGACCCAGCAAATGAAGATTTGACAAAAATACAGAAAGAAAAATGGAAGAAGGAGGAATCCACTAACAAATTGTTTTATTTGAAAAAAATTGCAGATAGTTATCAAGATCATGTTGATGTAAGAAGAGGGGGGCAGTTTGTGAATATTGCGAATCATTTCGGTGAAATTATAAGGGTTGAATTTCGGCATAGCTTTGTATTTGATTTTCCAAAGCTTTCAAGCCTCATGCAAAATAATACTAATGGAGAACAAGTACCCCGCTACCCACCATTTCAATGCGAATATCATGGAAAATTGGGAGAGCCAAAAGAGAGATACTGGAGAAATTTAAGTAGAAGTACTCCAGAATATAAATGGACGAAGGAGATTCATTTGAGGAGAGAATTCACCACAGAGTTCAGTCCTTCCCTTGGACCACCACCAGTCATTAGAGATGGGAATCATCCTAGCCTGACAAATATTTCAATGGCATGGCCACCTATTCCAGCAATGGAATCTAGAAACGATGATGGAAAGTTGATCACCACTTTTTCACCAATGACCGATGCTGATGCTGATAGTACGTGCTCCCATCACTGGAATCGTTGTGCTCATAATGAATACCATGATTATGACACAGATCTTGATCCAGAAGAAGAACAAGAAAATGGAGAAGTAGAAGAAGAAGGAAATCTTCTTCAAAGTTGTAATCAACTTGATGTTGAGTTTGATAATGTGGAGACTGATGATCATCAGAATGAATTGATAGACAACAGCAACATTGCAACAGACTTGGTAATGGCTGAAGGCGGGCAACATGGGGAGGAGAATGACGATTCAGGAGGGAACAGCAGTCGCTCAAGCAATGAAGGAAGCAGGTCCAGCAGAAAGAGAAGTGCACATCAGGGCATTCAATGCCGGAAACTGGCCCGTAAACTGTGTGAACAAGAAGAATGGGGAGGGAGAGAAGAAGATAATGGGAGTGATTCTCCTTCTAATTTGTCAGAGGATGAAGAAAATCAACTAACAGATGGTTTGTCTTGTTTGTGGTGGTCTGATTATGCAAAAAGCAATGAAGCATTTGCAAATAAAGCCGGACAATTGGTTTCTGATAATAATGTTTCAGAATTTCTGGAAAGGAGATATGAAACTAAGAAAAAGAAATGTGCTAAACAGAAATATGGGTTCAGCTCAAAACATCTTGGATTCAACCAACAAACCAGAATCGAAAATGAATCCAGTGAAGAAAGTGATGAAAACTTTGTTTCAAGGGAAAATCTTTTTTGTGACCCTGGGATGTGGGGTGACAAACCAATAGATGCAGCAATTAAATCAATGCCAGGGAAACCTTCCAATCCTGTTCGTGATGGTAGAAATAGCATTAGAAACGAAATACAGAGCAATCGTCCTGATACAATGGATGAAGATGACGATTTAACAGAATGGGGAGAGCATTCCACAATAAAAGTCATGAACAGACCAGGTATCAAACGCAACCTGACCATGGATAATGATGAACGAGAATATTTGAATACCAACAACGGCCAGGAAATGAAGTTTATGAAGCAGATGGATACGTTGTTGAAATTTCATTTCAACAAGAGTTCCAAAGCAAAAATGAAATTTGGGGAAATTTTGTCGGGGGGAGAAAATGTGTCCATGTGTAGACTGATGAATTTCATAAACGAAGAATCTGATGGACCTGATTTAATCCACTTTGCAAGGAATCCAAACATATATTTGATGGTTGCTTCAAATTTGTGTGAGTACGATCCCAATTCCACACAGGAAGCAATGCTCTCCTCAGCAGGACCAGTGCTTACACAGATTAAAAAGCTTATTGACAAAGAGTTCTCTTATTCGGGTAACACAAACCATGTCTGTGAACCAGATTTGCTTTCGTTTGCAATTGTTGTAACATCAAACAAGAATCCCACAGACTGGACCATGATGGCAGCAATAACATTCTCAATTCCAAAGTGTTCGGAACAGGAAGGAGAAGAAGGAGAAGAAGGAGAAGAAGAAGGACAAAGGATGTGGACTTGGAACAAAGTTGATTCAGGCTGTTGCAGCTTTCACGAGGTGGAAAACAGGACACATCAATCTAGTGCTTCACGTGGACTTATCTCAGTTGCAATCATTTTTATTATATTGCAGACTAGGTTTTTGCCTGTTGAGACGTGACCCTGCCCATGAGGAAGATACACCTTTTGCATCCAGGGAGAGATTCCAATTGTATGTGAGAATCCATGAATATGACAAGAGATATGTAAAGCCAATGTACATTGGATGTTGGCCACAAACGGACACAAACTCTCTCTTGACAATGTTTACCAAGCTGGAGAAGCACATTCAAAGATCGAGTTCACTTGCTATTACAAACATTAGAGATGAGGCAAAGTTTTATGTAGAAGTTTTAATTGATGCACTCAAGATGGATGTCAAATACCACCCTGTGATTCCGGAAGAAATGCTTGCACCCATTCAGAAAAAAATGTTCCTTCAGTTCCGAAACAAAGTTTCTGACAATTTTTGTCTCTTAAAGCGAATGAGAGATTTGTTTCTTGATCGTGAAAGATCGCCTAAAAGTGATGATGCAATGGAAAAGTTGAAAAAACACATTGTGCAGGAAAGAATACGTTTTCAGTGTACAAGTATGTATAGCATTGTTGCTGTATACCATTCAATTTGTTCATCCATTCCCCTGGCTACTCTTTTCCACCTATTTTACCAACTTGGCAAACAGAAGAAAAGTGAAGAAAACAAGAGGTTTGTCTCATTCAACACTGAAACTTTTATTGGCTGCAACATTCGGTGGGCACCAATGGTTGATCCAGAAAACCCAGATGATGTATTGATAACACCATTTTGCAGTTGCTGTATGGATTTCCCATGGAAGAAAAAATCAGATGGCCTCCCATTATACCTCCCAATTATGTTGATGAGACCTTTGACTGTTTATTTGATGTCAGTGCACATGGGTAGTGAAATAAGTGATCTCAGATGCTTCAAAAAAGATGGCAAGAAGAAGACAGATCGTGATGATTGCATTCACAATGCATCCTATCCAAATGAAAGGATCTTTTTGACAATCAAGAGTACTGTTCGAGCTATCATTGAAGTTACCCAATCTGAAATAGGTGTTTGTCCTTGTCTGTCCAAAAATAGTTCACCTAAAAAAATGGAGTATTTTGACGCCCTAAGTCAAGACACTGTGCCCGATGGGATCAACAGTAACATCGATCGTACCAGGACATGTAATGCTATGTATTGGGCATTATTCTTCGAATCAACTCCAAAAAATAGCTTCGTAGACATTCCCAAAAACAAAACATCAGCAAGGACAAGGAATGATGACTTTCCATACAATCACATTCAAGGGTCAGGCAGCGAAGATCTCGAACAATTGTTGAAGGATATGTTACAGCAGAGGTTGAAAATTTGTCAGTATAAAAATATCATGTTTGCAAAACAGTGTCATTATGTGATGAAAGATCAGCTGGAACGTTCTGGAATTCCCTTCGAAAAACTATCACAAGAACTTGTGAGATGTGGTTTATCTAGGAATGCAAAACACCATTATTTCACAAACTATGCTGGAAGAAAGTTGAAATTAGATTCTAGGCATAGTGATGGAACAGCCATCCTGTCTGATCAGTTCATGTCAAAAGACTATTTGGTGCTCTCTCAGATCGGAATTGAAATTTATAAGTCATTGAACGATGCTTGGTGGAAAGAAACTCCTGGTCCAAGTCTGTTTGAAAATGTAAATAGTGGACAACATCTTCACAGCAAGGTTTACAATCATCATCTTGAAAGCATAAACAAATACAGGAACAACCACTCATTGAGAAAAATTTGTTTTGACAAAAATTTGGTCCCAAATCGGTGGAATAATCTGCCTGATGAATCTACTGATGAAAATCAAGACTCAAAAGATCGTTGGAATAAAATGGCAAATTATGTCAATCCTCCAGGATTGCTTGTTCCTCCTGACAGTGATCAGGGAAGAGCTTCTGTCCGAGGGTGTATTTATCCAGCACAAGAATGGCGTGATAGGCCAACTGTGCATTATATCAACAATGACATTCCATCAATTGAACCAGTATTGCCAGATGGATCGGGATGGGGTGAGAACATCGATCAAACTTTGCCACAACTTCTTGGGCCATATTATGAGGGTTTAGTTTCAGGGACCACTCCATTAGATAACAACCAATATTGTGCCAAGAATGAATTATTGACCTGTCCCAATTCTGCCAAAGAATACAGAATAAAAATGGAGGTCATGTCCAATCTTGTACAGGTAGCTGTGTGTAAAATGAAAAGATTTCCTAGAGATCACCAACTGTACAATGTTGTGTCAGAGTCTTTTGAAGACCCAGACAAGAAATGGATGAAATCGGTTGTTGTGATTCTCATCAGTAATGTACCTCAAGAGTTAAAGAATAAATTTCCAGGAGAAAATTGGGATCATCACGAGAAATTCATTGCAACTGTCGGCTACATCAGGTGGTTTGATCGTGAATTCATATCAAATCTCATTGAGGGTCCTCCCAATCCTGTTGATCTTCCAGATCATTTCAAAGAAAAGTTGAGGGAATTGAAAGAACACAAAACTCCTTATATCAAAACAATTCAGCTTAAATCTTTGTTCCCATTCCCCACGTACAAAGTTGAGTTGGGTGATGCTCCTGAAGGAAACAACAAAAGATTTATGTCTCATTTGAAAATAGATGATACAGTTGGGGTTCATGACTTGCTCAGCAAAGTGACACTTACAACATTGCCCTATGTTTCAACAAATAAGAAAACTACCTGCAACATTGGTGCAAGAAGTGATATTCTTCATGGCACAGCACTAACAGAATATTCAGAGCTGAGCATGGATGATGAAGAAGATGGAACATTCCCCATCATAAGAGTTCATGAAGGAGATTGTGTATTTGGGGCTTTCTATAATTTGGCAAATTTTTTTGGAGTTGAGAGTTTGAAATCAAGGTTGGATAATGAAAGGCGTGAAGGAAAAACTGAAATTCAACACTTCTGTCATGTTCTTAGTGGCTCTGCAGGGAAGAGTTATGGAATTCAACACCGGGCAAATAGTTGGTTTGAATTCAAGAAACCAAGGTATACACAGTTTGAAGATATTTTGGATTATCACAGAAGAACTAATGGGCAGCCCATCCTTGCTGTTGTCCAAGGATGGAGAGGTTACAACAAACACTGCATTGCAATCGTAAATGATCAGATTATTGACAGTTGTTTGACAAGGAGCATGCCACTCAACAGGGAAAACTGGGAATCCTGCATGGGTTCAAATGATCATGTTGTTGAAATCGATGAAGCAATTATTTTCAAACCCATTTCCAAAACAAGAACAAGTTATAAAAAGAAGCATGGAATTGAATGCACTATTTCAAATGATTGGGGCTTCATCACTTCAAAACGACAGAAAAAGAAATTTGGCTATGCAAATATATTGCGAAACGAAAAGAAACGAGAACACAAACGTAGGCATGATGAAATGTCAACATAAACATAGATTTCAATTGAGCTTTTGTAACAAATCCAATTCGTGAATTTTTTAAAATTTTAATTTGCTTTCAATTACTTTGTCTGTTTCAACAAGTACAGAAATTAAAACTACATCATATCTTGAGGTATACAGGAGTTTGCATTGTTAAATTTTTGTTAAGCATGAACTCTTTTTCCTGTACACAGTTATGTCTGATATGTTTCCAATATTCCCCTGTACATATGACAACACATCCACAGACTTCACAATATCAACCATTTTAGGTGTGCATCCAATCACAAAACACTGTCCATGTAACATATTTTTTTTTGCTTTGGTCCTATGTAATACCTTGTCTCCAAACACAAACCCATCATCATTTTTTCGGGCAATCAAGTGAATAGTACCATTATGTTCTTTTATTTTCAAAAGCACAGTAGTGATTTCTTGATTTTGAACATTTCTGTTTGTTGTGTTGGAAACATCTGTTTCTGATTGAAGTTGCACTGTTGTAGGAGTAACATTATTGTTGTCAATGTGTGTTGAGTCTGATAAAGTTTCTCGCAATAATTGTAATTCTATTCTCAATGCAGAAAGTTCCTGAATAAGCCCATCCATTGTTCGACTATGAGAGGTTGTTTGAATTCTTTATAATAATAGGTATTATTATGGTAAATCAATTCTGTCACCTTAAAATTACTATGATTATGGTGCCAGAGTAAGTCAAATACTTACTTACAATATCCCAATTCTAAAAAAGAACAAGAATGTCATAATGCTATATTTTGTATGAGTACCATACTAATAAAAAGTACTAGTAGTAGTACTTAGTAGAAGTAATTTACAACAAAAAACAATAAACAAAGAGGAATAACAGAAAAAACATCAAGAAAGCTGAAGAAAGAGAAATCCAGAACCAAGAACAATGATTTTTCAAGCAAGATTGTAGGTAATTACTGGCATTAAAAGGGAGTCAGTATTGTACAAAATTACAACATTTTTGAATTATCAAAATGGCAATGAATGCAGAAACCAACTCTTTCCAAATCATACAAGTCCCTCAAGAAGGTTGTGTGTATGGAGCATTCCTCAATGTGATTGATTATTTTGGAGTTGAAGATTTGAAAGAAAACTTGGAAAATGTTGCAAACACTGGATATCCAGACTTGTTGCAATGCTTGAAGATCATTTCAGGCAGTGCAAGTAAGGATTATGGAATGAAACGCAGGAGAGGCTCTGCATTTCAACACAAGAAATTGAAGTATAAAACATTTGACGATATATACCAAAATCACAATGAAACAGGGAAACCCATTGTTGCTGTACTAGAAGAATGGAGAGGAACAAAAAATTACTGCATTGCAATCTTAAACAATCAAATTATTGACAGTTCTTTGACAAGGAGCATGCCCTTCACCAGAGAAAATTGGGAATCATGTACAGGTGAAAACAAATGTCTTGTCAAAGTAGAAGAAGCCTACATTTTTAGGTTGTATTCAAAGGCAAGAAAATGCTATGAATGTAAATATGGAATTGAGTGTAAAATTTTGGATGATTGGAATAACATCACATCACACAGACAGAAAAAAAAATTTGATTACTGCAATGCCCAAAAAGCTGGAAAAATGAATTGAAATCATTCAAATCTGTAAAAAATACCCATGCAGCTAAATCTCTGTATTCAATCATTACACATGACATGTAAATTAGTGAGCACGAGTCATACAATGTAACCTTAATCATTTTTGTTATACTAAGCTAACCCTTTTTTCTAGTGAAGTAAACAATAGCCCATCATGTTATGAACCCTAACTTGGATAGCAAAAATTAATTCTGCACTAATTAGTTTCATTTCTGAAGAAAAAGACAAGGTTATCCACTGCCTATTTCTGTTCTGGCATTTCTGTGTTTCTGTCAACCAAGTGAATTTTGCTCCGACAAAGTTTGTATACAGCGGACAACCTACACTGTTCATTTCTCCCATCTCTTACACTTGGACCATTAGCCAACACTTCAATTACAAACGGTGATAGTTTAATGAAATTCATTTTGTCAAAAAGATTCAACAGTCCAATATAAAGTGGTTCATCTGGAAACAAGTGTCCAAAGAACAACATCTTTCGTTTTGAGGCTTGGATTTTGTCTTCCCAGGAATTCCATCTAAGCATCCATCCGACTATGTTTTGAACCATCCATTTCATTGCAAATTCCGTCTCATCTGGGAGATTGACACGACAAAATACTTTCAAAGTGTGATTGACAAAGCACACTGTCCGAAGAAAAAACATTGTTTGGGACATACTCATTGTCACAGAATGAATGTATATGTCAGTCAGTCTTTTGTTATCAACCAAGGCGTCCAAAATGTCTTGAATTGAAAATTCACACTCATTTTCTTCAAATATGTTTATTTTCAATTGTTTCAGAGGCACCTCTTGAAGAATCAACAAATTCTTCAGAATTTTCGATGTTTCACCACAAAATCTCTCACCGGACAACTTGAGATGTTCCAATTTTGGAAAATTATTCAACATTCTANGATGTTTCACCACAAAATCTCTCACCGGACAACTTGAGATGTTCCAATTTTGGAAAATTATTCAACATTCTACAAAAAAATGCTGATGATGCAAGAGTACCAATGGATCTTATTCTACCAAAGATTCCATATTCCAGTTTCTTCAAATGTCTTTTCCCACTAAGAGCAACACGTTGAAGCAGATCACATTCTGTGCGCAAATTTCTACCAATGTCATAGAGATGACCATGTTGAATCTGAAGCTCTTGCAAATTGGAATTATCTCTCAAGAATGAAGTTACATTCAAATAGATTTCCACGTCAGCTTTTAGTACACACATGTCAAGTTCCAAATGTTGAATGGATCTGTTTTCTTTCAAACCGTAAGAAAAAAAACGCATCTTTTCAATAATATCTTGGTCGAGATTCCAGTCCATATAAAAACCCAGATCAATGGAGGTCAACAATGTGCTATTTCCAACAGCCACACCAAGGCGATTCATTTCAACGTCAGTTGCAACATTTATGCACTCCTTCACATCAAAACTTTCAATCGTTTGACTATTATTCTCGATAGAATCCAATAGGGCATCAAAATCAATTCTTGAACTTGGACTGTATGCATGAAAAGAAGATTCATCATCATTAGCGTCACTCATGATTTGGATATCACTGGAATGAAGAGTAGATTCATCCTCATCAATGTCCATGTTTGGATAGGTACACAAGCGTACATATGGTGACTCTTAGTGTTTGGTTCACTCAATGGATGACGTGAGATATCAGTCAAATGACTCTCTTGTTTGTTGCAATATGGTACAATGCTGGACATTCACTAGTAATTTGCTTTTTATGTAATGGATTTTGCTGGCCTTGAACCATTCTGACAGATTTTTGTGTGAAGGTGAGATTTAGACTGATTTAGATGTAGGAGTATTGTATATTATGGTACCTTGTATTGTACAAGTATTGTGCAATATGTAGCTAGCTAGTAGGAGTATATGCGTATTATTATTATGTACTATACCTTACCATAATATAAGCAAGGTACTTAGGTACAATAAGAGATAGATAGATAGATAGGAGTATTATATTATTTCTACTTACAATACCAAACAAGTAGATAACCTAGTAGGAGTATGTACTATAGACCATAATATTATAAGCAAGGTAGGTACAATGATACCAAACAAGTAGATAACTACCTTATGCCAATACGTAAAAACTCCCTTTTCAATGTTCTGGACTCAAGAGCAGTTTCACCATAGTTTCGGTTTCTCTCTTCTTTTATATTTTCCAAAAACTCCTGGTATGTGACAACTGATCTAACTGTACCGTCTTCATCCACTTCATTAGGAATGGACTCGTCTACAGCATTGTCAGGAAACAAAGTTCGGACTCTCTGGCCTCTTCCATCCCAGGCAATTTCAATACTCCTTCCAAAAGTTCGAAGATATGCTCCTTCCCGGTTTTTCTGATGAATGACTTCCAAAAATCTTTGAATCTT
>JALLOT010032344.1:0-10564 GCA_036939595.1 Thalassiosira livingstoniorum
GTCAAGTCAGAAAGGGCAGAAAGGACTGGATTGCTAGGACGGAATAGCCATTCAAGGCACAGGGGCCACACAGACATTCAACATGACTTGGAGGAGCTTGAGGTAAAACAGGCAAGCAGCATCCACTATTTGTTACATAAGCATTCAAAAAGAATCAGAACATAAAGAAATTTGAGAGACTGCAAGCAAAAGGAATTAAAATGACAGTAGAACTTACAACACAGCCACTGCATCCCCATTGAAAGCACAAAACCTTGTATAAAAAAGAATGAATTAGTCAGTTGAAATAAAACTGTCTTAAAACCCACAAAACACACAAAGGCACTAACCTAGTCTCGTTAGTATCTGAACAGTACTACTACCTTCTTGCCCGATTGAACAGCTTAAATTGAGAAAAACTCATGATGATGAAAATACTAAAAATGAAGCATACATACTCACATTTACCCCACCAAGTTGATTGTTGTTTGATCCTACTTTGCATGCCCCCACCAAGCTGATTGTCATATTGTTCTTTGAGTTCTTCCACCAGCCTATGTAAAACCAAACCCAAGCGTCTGCAATAAATCTTGACCTCCACAAAACACTTTCATCCAAGCCACTGCTTTTGCAAGGAGTAGGTAATCCCAGTCTGCAACCCTCAGAACCAAAAACAAAAGCAGCTAGGAAGAGTGTGTGAGCGACGAATATCATTTGTTGGTTTTTAACATGGGAAAAATTAGAACTTGGAAAAGAAATCTTTACCAACTCCCCCATAAAAAGAACTACCTCATCCTTTCATTCTGATGTAGGTTTGAAGTGGTAGAGCAAGATATTGTAAGTTTTGGATAATCAAAAAATAATAGATGTAACAAAAAAGGATTGCCGTACCTTTTTCGCAAACTATCTTGCGATTACCACCAAGCTCGTTGGACCACCACCGCCTTCCTGTCAAAAAATAGCCCCCAGTCACCCACAGCCCCTGCAGAGTGAGTAGAGAAGGAGGAGATGTCATTAGAAAATAATTAGTAAAATTAAACAAAGGCAAAAGACCTGCCCCTTGCAAAACTCACCTCCCCTCACTTCTCGATCATTTTAGATCAGCACTGGCAATGGCCTTCCCATCTTAACATAGAGAATGAGGTTGGTTGTTGTATTTTTGGGATTTAGGGCAACAAATAAGTGTGTCTTGATTGTTAGGGGTGTGGAAGGCTTGTAACGACAGCGCGAGTTTTCACCTGGTCGTCCGAAATAATCCGAACGAGCTCAAGCGCCGCGCTCGTTGCATTGCCCCAGGCCAACCAAAACTCCCATCAATTTATCAGCTGCACCTGTTGAATGAGATGGAGGTGGGGGTGGGGATGTGAGGGAAGAGAAAGCAAAAACAAAGACCAAATGTCTAACCCCTCGCAAAACTTACCTTCCCCACTGTCCCATCCGAATTTATATTGCTGGCAGTGATGGGAGGTACTGGGGTGGATTGTTGTGTGTGGTGGAGGCTGGAGAATGTGGAGACACCGTCGGCGTGTCTCCACTCTCAAGTTTGGGTGAATGTCGCCCGCAGTCACTCACTGAAAGTGCTGTGGTGTGGGAGCTTCGTACGACAGCGTGAGTTTTCGTGTTCGCCACTGCCAAACAGTCCCAGCGAACGGAGCTCTCCCGACAGCAGCAGGCAGCTACAGCTGCAGAAGTGGTCGTGGCAGCATCTCCACAATTCAGGAGAAGGTCTCTTGGTGGGGGTGCAGCGGATGAGGTCTGTGGGTTGGAGGCGGGGAGCGAGGGAGGCGGGGATTCCGATGCTGCCCGCAGCGCCAATTGGTGGTGGTTGCTCCCTCGTATTGGCGTCGTTCGGGGCCCTCACCACTCCAGCCGCCAGGAGAGACAGCTGCCACCAGGGTGGAGATGGGAAGAGGGTTTCTTTTGAGGGTGTGGTGGGCCGTGGGCTGGGGGGGTGTCGGGGGAGGCGGCTATCCGGGCGCTGCCGAATCTACACTGCCATGGCGGCGGCGGCTTTTCGATTGAGCAGCACCGGTTGTTTTGAATTTTTGTTCTAACTGCGCATGCTTGCGCAGGGTATGTGCAATTTCTGGACTAAAAATTTGAAGAAATGTCTGTTTCAAAGATTATTATTTCAAAACGGTGCTACTTTTTTGAAAAACTGTTTGCATAATATTTCTAAAAATTTTAAATACATATCCGCTCCAGTTTTAATATTAGCTATAATTAGACTAAAAAGATATGTTATCAACAAAAATTTTATTGTAAAATAGGCGTTTTAAAGTAAAAACCATTCTTCTTATTTAGATAGTGTTGTCAAAAAATTTGTCAATCATTCAATAACGTATTTTCCAACTGAAACTATCTAATCGTAGTAATGCAGAGTAAATACCATTTGTTTTACGTAGGTACGATATTAGTACTATAATACCATTTTTGACTTTTTGAGTTGGTACAGTCCAAAATAAATAAAATGTTGCAACAATCTGTGTGTTGAACTATACGAAAAACCCTTGGCTTGATTAATGTTAACCTTGTTCTTTTGTTTCTTTTTAATTGGGAGTCCAAGTGTATGAAACCTAGACTCATAATGTAATATACACAACAATTTAAGTTACAATAATAGTCATGGACCTATGTTTTTAATATGAGTTCAATCAAATGATATTTTGGAGGGGAAACAGTATAAAACACACAATTGGGGATATGGACCTATGTACTTCCAAATATTTCAGAATAATATGATATTAATGACCAGTTTGTATTGAATCAAGGTGCATGAAATTATTTACATAATAAATAATTATAAAATCATTTTTTATTATGGTTTATTTGCAAAGTCTCAAATGAATTACATTTTGTGAGAACATCTGCAGTTTAAAGCAAGGAATTTGAATGTGTTAAAAGCTGTGAAACCTTAGTGTTTTGTTATTAATCATTATTGGTGACATAATTGTATGAAAAACTCATCATATTGCAGATATGATAATTAAGAATTTTAACATTATTTTTGTGCTTTGGATAATGACAAGATTCTAGAAACATCAAAGTGAACAAACATATATACTTCTTTTTCAGAATTGAACTCAAAATAAGACTATGTTCACAGATGCCTGGGATTTCAATATTTCTGAATGGAAAAACTCAATAAATCATATCCATGATAATTGAGAAGGAACATATCATGTTGGTACTTTGATGCATTAACAAATGAATGAAGAGTAAAGTGTGAAACCATATTTCTGTATCCACAATGAGCACTAAAATTTGCCTTTGATGGTAGGTATGGACACATTTGTTTGGTGTCATAATTTATAGGTTATTATAGGAACCTTCATGTAAAAAATGAAGAAAATTTTGAGCTTTAGTGGCATAATGTACCTACTTGGTAACAAAATTATTGCCAAAATGAATAAAACCAAAAATCAAAATGTATTATTCATCATAATTATTGATTTCAAAGTTAATTTATTTCAATAAAACAGTGAAAAATGTATAATTCATGACATTTTGGGTAAGATTTTTACTGTTTTTTTAGCAATGAAAAAAATACCCAGGTTATCAGAAATGAACATCTTGATTGTCTCAATGAAATGAAGATCAAAATCAATGAATCCAAGAATGAACATAACATTTGAGTAATAATAAAAAAATACAATATCATTTTTCCATGCTCAAAGAATAATGGACATGGTAATATTCATGTAATATTGTATGGGAACAGTCATTTTGAAATTGGATCAAACATTTGAACTACATTGGCATGTTGTACCTATGTGGTTTATACAGCAAGTCAATGAAAAATTACCAAAATGGATAAAACCAAGACTTAAAACATATTATTGGTTATAATTAGCAATGCCAATTACATTTCATTTCAATAAACCAATTAAAAACATACAACTCATAATATTTTGAGTAAGATTTGATCAATAACCAATAATAATAATATCATTTCATGATCATAGAATAATGGATATGGTAAAAATCATGTAATTTTGTAAAGGAACCTTCATGTAAAAAATGCATCAAACATTTGACCTACATTGGCATGTTGTACCTATGTATTTTTTATAGTAAGTCAATAAAAAGATGACCAAAATGAATAAAATCAAACATAAACAATAACATAAATCATAATTATCAATGTCATTGCAATTTCATTTCAATAAAACAAAAACATTCATAAATTATAATATATTGAGTTAGATTATCACAGTCAAAAAAATTATTAAAAAATCCTAGGCTGTCAGACATGAACACCACCATAATTTCTTGATTTCTCAATATATTGATGACCAAAAGGAATGAAATCAAGGATCAATATAACATATCAGTAAGAAGAAATAATTACAATATCATTTGAAGCTAATATAATACTGGATATGGTAACATTCATGTAATATTGTATAAGATCCTTCATATAAAAAATACAACAAACATTTGACCTATATTGACTTGTATCTTTGTAATTTTTATGAAGTCAATAAAAAAATGACAAAACAGAATTTGACTTAGATTATCACAGTCAAAAAAATTATTAAAAAATCCTAGGCTGTCAGACATGAACACCACCATAATTTCTTGATTTCTCAATATATTGATGACCAAAAGGAATGAAATCAAGGATCAATATAACATATCAGTAAGAAGAAATAATTACAATATCATTTGAAGCTAATATAATACTGGATATGGTAACATTCATGTAATATTGTATAAGATCCTTCATATAAAAAATACAACAAACATTTGACCTATATTGACTTGTATCTTTGTAATTTTTATTAAGTCAATAAAAAAATGACAAAACTGAATAAAACAAAATTCAAAGCATATTTTTAACCATAATTATTAATGTCAATGTCATTATATTTTAATAAAAAAGTTAGAAACATACATTTCATTACATTTTGGGTAAGATTTTCACTGTCAAAATAACACTGAAAACTTACCTAGGTTGTCAGACATGATGACCTCTCTAATTTCTTGATTTCTCAATGAATTGATGACCAATATGAATTAAACCAAGCATGAAAATATCATATGAGTAATAATCAATAATTATAATATTTTTTCTTGCTCATAGAATAATGGATATGTCAACATTCATGTAATATTGTATAGGAACCTTCTTGTAAATATGAATCAAAAATTTCAACAACATTGGCATGTTGTACCTATGTAATTTTTATAGTAAGTCAATGAAAAGTTGACCAAAATGAATAAAATCAAATTTAAAAGACAACATAAATTATAATGATCAATGTCAATGTTATTATATATCAATAAAAAAGACAATTATATATAACACATAGAATTTTGGGTTAGATTCTCACAGTCAACATTGCCATTAAAAAATACCTTGGTTTTCAGGCATGAACACCACCATAATTTCTTGATTTCTCAATGAATTGATAACCAAAATGAATGAAACCAAGGATTAACAAAGCACATAAGTAATAGACACTAATCAAAATATCATTCTATGCTCATAGAATATTGGATATGAAATATTTATGTAATATTGTATAAACCTTCTGTAAAAAATGCATCAAAATTTTGAACTGCATTGGTGTTGTATATATTATATGATTTGTATAGTAAGTCAAGGAAATGATGGCCAAAACAAATAAAACTAAAACTTCAAACAAATTATAAGTTATAATTATCAACATCAATGCAATTTGAATTTAATAAAACAATGATATATATTTCATTGCATTTTGGGTAAGATTCTCACTGTCAAAATGCCTAAATATTACCTAGATTGTCAGACATAATGACCTCCTATTTGTTTGATTTCTAAATGAATTGATAACCAAAATGAATGAAACCAAGGATAAACCTATCATATGAGTAATAATCAATAATTGCAATATAATTACATGCCCATAGAATAATTGATATGTTAAAATTCAAGTAATATTGTATAGGGACCTTTTGTAAAAATTGAATAAAAAATTTGGCTACTTTGGTATGATTTATATATGTGTTTTTAGTAGTAAGTCAATGAAGTGATGGCTGAAATGAATAAATCCAAAACTTGAAATATGTTATGAGTCATAGTTTTAAATGTCAATGTCATTTTGTCTCAAAAAAACAATTAAAAATATATAATTCTTAACATTTTAGGTAAGAATCTCACTGTCAATATAGCACTGGTATAAGACTTATGTTATCAGACATGAATGCCACCATAAATTCTTGATTTCTCAATAAATTGATAATCAAAATGAATGAAACTAGGAATAAACTTACCATATGAGTAATAATAAATAAATACAATATTATTTAATGCTAATATGATAATTTACATGGTAATGTTAATGTAATATTTGTATGATCCATCATGATAAATATCATAAAAAAATGAACTACTGTGTAGTTTTGAGAAAGATGGGTAATGTTGGTGATGATTGCTGGGAAGGTATTCTTCTACGCATAATATTATTATCAGAAAATAAAATATAGTGGTAGGCATGTGAAAATTACCTATTGCTGTTTACTTGACTTAGCGTTTTATGTAGATTGAAGTTTCTACACTAATGTAGATTGTGTCATCTAAACAAAATTTAGAAGACTGCCAGTGTGAAGACTGTCAGTGTGAAGATTGTATTATCTTCATAATGTGTAAATTGACTAATTTACACAAAAACAAAAATGAGTGAATAATATAATTGTTTAATGTAGTAGTTATTATATTGGGTTTTTGACTGGGTTTCAGTTCATTGGGTTTTAGACAGAGCATCTCCAATCTCCACCTGCCTACAGAATACTATTAAAATATAAAATGGTCTAATGCGAGTATGTGTTTTTTTATTTGTGGCATGTGAATAATGACTAATTTGTTTAATTTTATTTATGGCAGGAAAGGTAAATGATTTTTGAATTAAAGGTATTCCATGTCTCATTTTGCCCATCGCTGACAGCTTATTTTTCAGTCGGAGTGGCTGTGAGAGAATCGCTAGAACCAGAACTTGTAGCAGAACACGCGGTGAAAAATTGTCTTAGCGAAAATTTTCGAAAGTTGTATCTTGTCTCGCAGGCAGATAGAGGCAGAGGTCAGGCCCGGAGCTGGCTGTTGGTGATTGGTCTGGCTTCGCCCGGCGAAATACCAAATCTCGGACAATATATTGTTATATTCATATTCAGACACGAATGTTTTGAATCTTAGCATATCGAACAAACTGTAAAATACTTATTAGCGATTTATTACAACTGCTTGCAAGGTTCAAATCTACAGTTTTTCGAAAAAATTTTCAAATGCTGTATTACAGCTTTACTACGATGAATTTTATCGAAAAAATTTATTACGATAATAGTGAAATCGCAAATAAATACGTAATAAGGGTTATTGTTTCACGGTGTATTTTCTTCCCCCTCCTCCTCCTCATAGTCTTCGTCACTCTCCTCCTTCTCCTCAACCTCACTAAGACTCCCTAAACTTCCTTCTCCACCCTTTCTCCCCATGTTGGTGGAGATGCTGCTGTATGATCCTCCAACAGATCCCCCCGGTGATAGCATCTCCCCCGCCATTGATTTTCCCACATTGACCAATGACAACGAAAGAGTTGGTTAGAGAGGGCTGGTCTCGATCTCCACTTGCAGCATAATTTTTTTTCAAGTTTTGTGGGAATAAGTCCAACCCCCTCTGCCACATGGCCGGTGTGGCATGGAGGGTTGAAAGTACGTACCCCCCTTTCATTTCATCATTGAAATTTGATGGTAATTGCTCATCTAGCACGTAGGGTTGGGATAGGACCGTTGGCATGGCAGTGGAAGTCAGCCCCCAACACTCAATGAGCCATCAGGGTCCCTCCCCCGTTTTCCGGTTCCTTTTGTGTAACCCATTTACACATTTATTTGAATCCCCTTTGCGCTTGAGTGTGCACAACCTCACTACAAGGTCACCCCTTTTCCTAGCATCCGGAACCCCAATCACCCCTAAACAGTGTACGTCCAGATCCACCCAAATCAACTGCACAAACTTTTCTTTCTTTAACATTCCAAACACTGGCGATGTTGGGAGCAGTCGAATTAACTCCCCTTCACCTTTGTCATCCCCAATCGAAGCCAATGGATCAAACGGGAAGGCTGTGTGCATCTCAGGAGGCAATTTCTGTAGCGCCTCCTTTGCCACTGACACCTTCCCCCCTGCTATTGCACGTCACAATGTCAGTGCCACGGTCTCTGGTGTATCTCCCTTGTCCATCTTGTGTTCTATCTTCTTCTTTGCCACCGTCTCAATCGAATGCCCCCGCTAATTCCGCCGGGTCAAAGTAAACAATGGGCACCGCCACGATAAACGTGGCCGGTCCATACCACTCCGCTCCTGACGTCAGCGATTGAATCCAAAATCGCCGCACGAATGCCGAAGGTGGACGCCACTTGGAGGAGGGTTTTTCAAAAGCCTTCCCCAGCTCTCCCAGCCAATAAATGTTTAGAAGAAATCCGGCTGGGCACCAAGTTGCTGAACTCCGGTGGAGCGTGGTGGGCAACTCCGCTTTGAGAAAAGTGAACGCTGCTTCCCACCCTCTGCTTGACAAAAATTCGGAATCTATCAATGGCTCCAACAGCACGGTGGAGTAGCCAAACTCTTCGAACGTTAAGAAAGGGATCAAGTACACGTCGAACTTGAGCGCCATCAGATGCCAAGCATTGTTGACGCCAAATTAAATCTGTTCTGAGAACACACGCCCCCCCAATGTGTAAGAACAACAGGGGGCCTGTAAACTGACAGCACCGTCAAAGCGCAGAGAGACGCGAATGTGGGAGGCTGACAAAAATTTTTCAACTTCGTATCAAGCCATCAGCGCTGACGGCTTGATACGAAGTTGAANAATACGAACTGCTTGCCGAAAGAGGGTGCTTGAGCCCATGCTCAATGGACGCACACTCCGTACCAATGCACAGGACAGGAGGGTGGGAGAAATTTTTTCAACTTTGTATCAAGCCGTCAGCGCTGGTGGCTTGATAACGCAGGGCCAACACTTCAGTGGTGGTCTTGTTCCCTAAAAGTGAGATTAAGACAAATCTCTGCCCAGAACCGTGATGGCTTGAACGAGAAGCCCTAGGACTTATTGATAAAAATTTGTTTTAGCAAATTTCCTATGGGCTTTTTCTGGGCAGACAATCTCTCATAATTTTTTACTTCCTTTCTTTTCCCAACTGAGTAATAAACCCAGTGAGTGTTAATCAAGGTTATTTTTTTGTGATATGACATAAGTCTTTCTGAACTACACAAAGATTTAAATTTTAAATCAAAATTAAATTTTGTGGTAATTTAAATTATTCCGGTGTAAATCAATATTTTTTTTTCAAGTTGCAATACAAATAACGTGTGCAATATTATAAAATCTGGATAAGATCAGGTTTTGGATTTACAAAGTTTTTGATTTGATTATTGTCTGATAAATTTTCTTGGAAAAATGTCGATATCGGACCATTTTTGTTTTGAGATGACTTCAGCCAGTTCTTAAAAATTAAACAGTATGTTCCTGCATCTCCTTCTCCTATTATTCAACCAAATAATCTTTGAATAATGGCCTGAAATGACTGCTCATAATGTCTGTCTGTCCTCAACACTTTTAAAAGCATCATTTAAGTGTAACAGCCCCATAAATTGTCACTGTACAACCTACAGTATAATTTTCTAGGGCAGAAATTTCATTCTGAGTTGATCATTTAGACTGTCAGTTAAGCCCCCAGTGGGCCAGAACATGATGAAATGAGAATGAAATGGGAGATGCATTCTAAGACCTTGCCAGTTCTGACAAGGTTTGTTGAAACCCTTCTAGAACTGGCAAGGTTTGGCAGAAACAGGGTGATGTTAATTTTATATTTTGTTGGCTAATTTTGATGCAATGACATATCACAATAATGATTGGGCAAGTGCCAAAAGATGCAACTTCCATGCAGCTCATTTCCTTGTGACATTTGTTAGGGTCATGGCACTGAGTTGGATTCAAAAAATGAAAAAGATGTGTGCTTTTTTTCATTTACAGGATATTCATACAAAATCCTTACAGGAATGAAAGAATTGTTTGATTTTTGTTTCATGGGAGCTCATTAAAAACATACCATTTCTGAAAGTTTGTGCAGTGGTCTGGCAGACTGCTGCTTTTATCTTTTGTCTTTGAGTAATTCAAATAACTTTTATTTTTGTTTTGGGATGTTTGATAGTTGGGCATATCATGTAAGAGTTAAATAACTGCTTTGAAGAATCTTTTTTGCAAGCTCTGTTATATGTGTAATTTGAAGGGGCTTATTGTCCACGCATCTGTAAATTGTAGGAGTAAGTTCTCTAGATAATAGATGCTAAGTAGGTGTACTTGCTATTTACCTATTGATTAAATATCTGGTACAAAATAATTGGGTAACACATAGTATTTGCCTTACATACTTACCTATGCAAGTCTATCTATGCAAATGCAGCACTTTATTCTTGCCTGCCTAATTGTCTGCCTACCTTATGCAGGTACTTTGAATTATTTTACTTGTCTTACTAGTACAATATGCTAGGATTCATCGGAAAAAGAAAAAAATCCTTTAACGGGTTTTTCCGGAACTATTTTTTAAACCCGCC